>JAOQIF010000539.1:0-59112 GCA_026260285.1 Colletotrichum sansevieriae | reverse complement strand
CACCTCCAACACACCCCCCCACACCCCCCCCCCCCCCCCCCCCCCCCCCCCCCCCCACCCCAAAAAAAAAAAAAAAAAAAAAAAAAAAAAGGTAAGCTTCAACATCGGCCTGCCCGGCCACCTGGTGCAGCAAAGCTTAGACGTAGTCTTCAGCACGAGCTGAGGTCTTTTATGGAACGCTGCTGCTGCAGATGGGGCCGACTACCTGGACGTTAGATCGTTGCCGGCGCCATCAGCGCCGGTGCTCTCTATATTAACGGTGGAACTGTGTATTTCCAAGACGGAGGTTTGACCGCCAATAATCCATCTGCGGTCGCTTTGCACGAGACGATTTTGACTCTCCCCGAAGACCCCGACCCAAGTTTTTTGGTCCCTCTAGACACTGGCTCCTCAGGGTGTGCATCCAAGGGCGGCTGGCGGGACTGCTTCCTCTTGCGTTTGGCGCAGGCGTTGCTGACCCGCCACAAGAACGCCTGGGTCGTCGCGCAAGAAAATGCATGATCAATCAGTGAGAGAAGTGAGTTTGACAGGGGTAAGGAGACGCCTGATACTGTTACTGTGAATGACTCGCAGTGTCAGCGCTGTGAGAGCAACGTTCAGCTCGCAGTACGCCAACCCATGGTCAGTTGAATGCCTACATGCAGTTACGAAAGACGGGGCGGCGAAAACATACTGCATGCAGAGACATTGTCGGCTGCCCTTCGAAAATGTGAGGAGATACTGCCCGAGATGCCTCCCCTTCCTTCCGTCTTTGCGTAGCCACCGCTCAGGAACGAACGTGGCCGGTTTCGGATACAAATGCTCATCCGTGTAGACCAGGTAGGCCACATGCCCATGGAGTAGCCTCGAAGGATTACGCGTCTAACGCCCAATAGTATTGTCGCCCCGAAAGGAACCCACGTGCTCTGATACGAGAGATATCTTTGTCGGACGCGATTTCGGGCAGTCTGAACGAGAGTTCGTACGTCAGGAGGGGCGTATCCATGATAATGGCACTCGAATACAGAAGCCGATCGAGAACCTCAACTTGGCAGCGCTTCCAGAGTTTCCAGCACCGTTGACAGCTCGGCTGTCGTCTTTACTATGATGTCTGGGTTCTTCAGCATACGCTACTTGCAAAGACTGGGCGTCGTCGCCGTTGTCTCCGTTGTCTTCGTTCCAGCGGCGAGGAACACGTTCGCCTCGCCAGATAGCCGCTCTGCTGTTCTCTCCTCGGCCGGCAAGTCGGACGACAGCAATGAAGGAGCTGGTTCATCTGCGTCCCAGCATCGTATGCGGCCTTGGCTTGCCGAATCATCACTGGTAGTAAAACTACTCACCACCAACACCTCTAGGGTCAAGTACCGAACCGAATATCTGGTCGCGCCGCGCCAACGGCTACTCGCCCTGACGCCCGGGTATCGAGGACGGCGTGTAGGCATGTTTCGTCGCTTTCGCTAGCATCCTCTCGAACGTGCTTACGGGAACCAATGCGTTGGATAATGCCGCTGCGGCCAGAGACGTGTGAGCACCAGCGCAGTGCCGGCCATGTCGCTCAGAAAGTTTGGCTTGTGGACTTCTCCGTCTATTAAAGCAGACCATTATTGACACTCGGACGTCGTTTGCTTCTCCATGTATCCTTCGACGTTTCCGGTCATGGTGTTACTGGTGAGATGATGGGCTCTGGCTGCTGTTGGACGTACACAGGCTGTTGGTGACTGCCACTTTTGGGCCTTCCGGCCCCTACCGGCTTCTCGTCGCTTCACGAGACCGGGATTCTCGGGCGCATCCTGTGCCGCTGACTCTCGCTCTTCAATCGAATACCCAACGTCAAGGCAATGTGACGAAATCACCCTAAGTCACTAACAGGCGGCGGTACAAGTTGATGGATCCGAAGCTACTATCAATAGATACTCTACATGAGTCGCTTATCCTCCTACTATTATATTAGTGGGGGCTTCTCGACTTGCACCACACAGATGCAATTGTCTCCCTCCTTTCGCCCGCTTCAGCTCTGCCTCAGGTTCACAGCGACGCGGACACCAGCAGTCCTCCCGGCCGATGTCAGCCTGTCCCTCAACTCTTCGGCCCGTGATGTCTCCTCGGTCGCCCATATCTCCACCTTCAGCTGCCTCAAGCTCGGCGGCCTGGCCTCTAGGTACTCCAGGATCTTGGCCTCGAGCGTATGCCACCTCGGGACGCTCGGGTCGTCCGCCTCCCACTTGATGTCGTCCCAACGGGAGTGCCACCAGAAGAACATTTCGTTGGTGATTGTGATACATTCGATGCTGGCGGGGAGCACGTCGGCGAGACTCGCCGAGTTCTCCGTTTTCCACCCAAGCAGCACGGGTAGTGAGATAGTGACGCGCTTGAGCCGTACGAAACCCGTGAGCGGCGCAAGCGCGCCCTGAATGCCCCACGGCCCTAGCTCGCCACAGTCGATGGCCGTGGATGACCAGAGGATCACGCTGAAGGAGAGCTCCTCCAGCGAGTGCTTCAGGGTCTCGAGCGTTGCGCGCAGAGCGCCTAGGTCAAGCCACGACCGGGCATACTCGGCATCGATGACGTGCTCCCATCGGAGAATCTCCAGGTTCGGGCACGCTCGAATAAGTCGGTCCACACTTGCTTCAGACAGCTGGGCCTTGCTCATGACCAGTTCTTTCAGCAGCGTCGCGAAGACAGGCCGTTCCTGAGCAGGCCACGAAACCGGCCGTCCACCGTCCTCCACGCGGTGGAGCTCGAGCGTGCGGATCCGCGGTAGGTAAAATAGGGGCAGCACGGTGTCTGCGCTAACGTAGAATTCGAACTCCGCGGCCGGGTCTTCGTCCGCGTATGGTACAACGACCCTGGCAGTCCTGACGTGTGCGAAGGCGGTGGTGCCAGCCGAAAGCATCTGCCGGCAAAGAAGGGAGATAACGGGGTCTCCTAGTGCCAGAGACGCGGTTTGTTCGTCGTCCTCTTCATCTTCGGCCCGGTCAAAGGTCCGGATGTCGAGGGTCTCTAGAGCAGGCAGGCGCGACAGCAAGACGGCCAACGCGGCGACGGCGCCCGCCGGCTGCGGCTCGTCCACTTCTTTGTCCTTAGGAGCAACGGTGTCCGCATGCAGTGACGGCGTCGCCGCTATAGCATGCGGCACGGGTTCCGCCCCACGCTCTACTGTCGAGCGCTGCATAGCCGTCTCCGGCTCCAGGCGCTCTGACGCTCGCGCACAGTACACGGCAGCATGACGGACCGCGTTGAGGTGCGCCGGGCTAACCAGCAACCGGCGGATGTCCTTGACGATGGCAAAGGGCGGTGACGATGATGATGACGAGCTCATAAGGCGCACTTCCGATCGGCCTCTGTCCCATATGACAGATTCTGGGAGCGTTGGCAACTCGTCGACCATATCGGAGATAGGCGAAGGTCGTCTGGGGCTCGAGTGTCCGAAGAATAAGTCCTGATCCAAGCTGGTCTTCCACGGTGGGCCGTGGTTGGATGTGTAGAACTGCCGCCGATCACCTATTGTCAAAAGAACGACACGTGTCCAGGTCGCTTTTACGGTTAGTCCTGTGTGATGCACGATATGCGAATGCATATACGTAAGCGCAGGAGCAATGAAGTGTGGACCGGAAGATCTCGTAGTGCGACAGGAGACAGGTCGAAAAGATGTGCGATTGCTGATCATGGAATCCTCTCACATGCAACTTCGTTAGAAACTGGCCTCGTTACGCGCAAGCCGGCCTAGATATAACTGAGCTTAAGCACTTGAACGCTCTGGAGGGCGCTTCGAGTACGGCAAAAGTTTTGACCATAGGCCAGCTGGCAGGTGGAGCGGCAGGGGGTCTCGAGCCAGGGGTAGTCGCTGGGGCCCCTGACCGCTGTTTTAATATCACATAAGCGGGCAAGGTTGAGAAGAAGTTATCGCCGGTATTTACTAGCAGTATAGCCCTCTTTATATTTATTACTGCCTTCTAAAGCGGTAAATTGCTTAATATAATATAGGATCCTCTCAATCTAAGCCCGAGTTTAGTCCTGCTTGAGTTTATTCTGCTAGTATGCCTCCTATACTTGTATTATATTAGCGTAGCTCTTTAGCGCCCCCTTCAAAGTTATAAGTCGCTTTATTTATAGCTAATAAGGCTATATAGCATTAAGATCTAGGCTATTACTGTACTATAATAACTTCTAAATATAGCTAAGGTAGTAGGTATAATAAATAAACTAGTATTTATAAGTAGGGGCTTTATCCTCTTATATAATTGGATTATTACTAAGTTAATAAGTAAATAGGAATAACTTTAGAAGGAGGATCTTATAGTAGTAGTAATATGTCACGAACAGCGAATAGGCGAAGGTTAGCACACTTCAATTGCGCTATATTAAGTGGATTCTGCGTTGAAGAAGGGAAAAGTCTATCTATAGGCTAGCGCAGCCCCAGAAGGCTAAAGGCTCGCTTAGAGATCACATAACTTAGCAGTTATATAACCTTAAGTTAAGGTAGGTCTAACCTAGTGCTATAATACTCACCTAGAGATTATATAACTTAGTAGTCACGTGACCCCAAATTTAGGTAGATCTAACCTAGCGCTATAATATTACCCCCCTTACTAGTATTACTATCTATAGTAATTAACTACTATATATATAATTATTTCCTAAATAGCATTCCTGCTTCTAATAGTTATACTAGGGTATTATTATTATCTATAGTAGCGGGGTCCTTATCTCAGGTAACAGCTAGAAGCTAAGCTAAAAGGTATTTTAGTAGTCCTATAGTAGCTAGGTTAGTAGTATAAAGGTCCTATAGCGCTACTAGGGTATACTTAAAACTTTTAGTATTATACTAAGTAGGGTTATAATTATAGCCTTTCTAATTAGTATAATACTATAACTATCCTTAGTATAACTAGCTAGTAGTTACTTATATAACCTTATATTCTAGCTTATTATTAAACTTAATAGTAGGTAGTAGGGCTTTAAATTAACCTAGTAGAGGGTCCCTAGTAGCTTTCTAAATCTTGCTGGGGTAGAATACTAAGTAATAGTTATATTCTTTTAGTAAATCTAGTACCTATATTCCCCTAGGGCTAGTAGCTTTAATTAGCTATAGGTTATCCTATAGTAGAGATAGTTTTAAAGAGTTCTCCTAGCGCTATCTATCTATTAATATATAGATAGAGTCTCCTATAGCTAAGTTATTAGGCTAGCGCTAGTAGTTAGCTATATAAGCATAGTAGTATTAGGCTATAGCTGTATTCCCTTTAGTAATATCCTATATACTATAGAGGTTTTATATAAGTTACTAGGCGTTGCCCTAGTTAGTCTTTTCCTTTATTATTAAGAACCTCTATATATATTTATCCTAGTTAAACCTTATCTATAGTAGATATCCTTATTTAATCTTAAATAATATAAGCCCTATAGTTTTATTTAGTAGTACTACTTAAGCAAAGTCTATAGTCAGGAGTATTTCGCTCTAGTCTTAGAACTAGTTTATCTAGGGGTAGAGGTATTAAGTTAGATATTAGTTAATGATCTCTATGTATTTATTAGTTTATATATAGCTTGCTATACGTAGCTATATAGTTATATTATATATCTTATAAAGTTTGCCCTAGAAGTTAGAGGTAAACTAAGGGCCTCTATTAGATATAATTATAATAGGGAAACCTATATACTAGAAGATATAGGTATAATATAGCTAGGTGAGATCCCTCGCTGTAATAATCTTATAGTAGGGAAGGGAGAATATCTTCTTTAATAAGTAGTATATTACTATAAATATATTATTATACCTATAGTAGTTAGGTAGGTATAATATGAGGTCTATTATAATATATTCCTAGGGGTAGTCTAGTATTAGTAAGGGTTTTAACTTACCTAAGGGCTTATCTCTTAGCTTCTAAGCCTAGTAGTAGGTATAGTAGTTATAAATATACTACTTAATATTAGTAGTTAGCTAGGGCTAAAAGTAGCGCTCCTTTAGAAGCTTAATAATCTTATTCTAACCTAGGTATGCTATAAGCTTTTAGGTATAGGCCTCGCAGATTAATTTTATATATAGGTCCTCTTCTTTAGGTATTATAAGCTTCCTATCTATTATTAAGAGCCTATCTTATATTCTCTAGCGCTCCTTTTTAGTAATAATAAGTATTTTTAGCGCTTTGAGCAATAATTTATTAAGCTTATAATTAAGCTAGAGGATATATTCAACTAAGAGATATCCCTTTAGCTTATCTTCTAATTAAGCGTGTTAATAGCTGCTATAAGGCAGCTTAGGGCGCCCTCTAGTAGCTAGTATAGCTTATTTACTACCTATAGGGATAGGTAGGTAGGCAGAAGTAACACCTAGGTATAATCTAACTTATAGATAGCTTATTAGGTTTAAAGGTCTTTATTCTTTTATAAGAGGATATTAGCTAGTATATTTTTATATCCTAGGTAGTACTAGATATAGAAGTTAAAACTATCTAAGATATCTAACTAGCAGGCTTAGTAGATATTTAGAAGCTATTTAATTATAAAGTAGAGTAGTAGTTAGTAGTTTATAATAACCTTAAAATGCTAGGTAACTATTAAGAGTTTAGCTCTCTATTCCTCTAATATAAGAATAATTACTATTCTCTTATAGTTATAAATAGGGTAGTTTATCTTAGTTAGTAATATAATCTTTAAGAAATAGGCCACTAGGTATTATAAGCTATTATTAATTTATTATTAGAGGAGGGTAGTAGCATAGATAGATTTAGAGGTATCTATCTTAACTTAGGTTAGTAGCTTAGGCTTCTCGTAGCATAAGATAGGGGTTAATATTAGGGCCTCTTTTAGCATTATAAATACTACTATATAGTTGTTATTAAAGTTAAACTAGGCGCTTTTAGCTATAAGCTTAGTAAATAGCTAAGCGATCTTTTTATAATCCTTAGTAATTTTTAATAGAAGTTATAGAACCCTAGGAAGGACTAGATGCTATATACTATAATTAGTAGTTACTAGTCTTTTACTATAGAGACCTTCTTAGGGTCTAGGCTAATCCCATTAGTAGTAGGAATAAACCTAACATAGTGCGTCGTAGTTATACTAAATTCCCACTTCTTAATATTAGCCTAAAGCCCTGCTTTGTATAGCTAGTTAAGGACCTTCTTAATATAGTCCTTATGCTAAAGGGGGTCCTCTAAGTATATTAGGATATTATCTATACATGCTATATAGAAATCATCTAGGTATTCTATAAGGGTATTATTTATATACTATTAGTATATAGCTAGCCTATTATAGAACCTAAAGGGTAGATTTTATACTTATAGGAGCTATATTAGGTATAGAATATTATTAAGTCTTCTGAGTTAAGGTAGATGCGAATTTAATAGAACGCCTAGTAGATATTAATCTTTACAAATACCTCAGCTTAGCTAATTTAGCTTAGTATGTTATTAATTAGAGGTAATAAGTACTAATCCTTCTTAGTAAATTTATTTAGCCTTTAGAAGTTAATATAGAACTATAGGTAGCTATTAGCTTTCTAAATAAATAGTATAGGGGATATAAATAGGGCATTACCCAGCGCTATAAAGCCTTTTTTTAGGTTCTTAAGGAGATATTATTAAATAGCCTTAAGTTCTAGTAGTAATTACTTATATAATAGGTAGAAGGTTAACTACTCCTTTATACCTAGCTCTAGTTTAATTTAGTAGTTATAAGGGTAATAAGGAGGTAATATATTACTAGTAGTTTTACTAAAGCAATCTCTCTAGTCCTAGAAGTATAAGGGGAGTCTCTTATTAATTAGGTATTAGTTCTTAGCTTTATTAACCTCTAGGGGGCTTATACCTTTCTCTTCTACTTCCTACTTATTAGTAATTATTAAGTCAAGCTTATATGGTAATATAGAGCTTAATTTAATATTAGTATACTTTAGGTTCCTTTTGAACCCTATAGTACTGATAAATACTATATTAAGATCTTTCTTTGCTTATTAGGCTTTAGGAGCAAGGGGTCTAAGCTTCTAATATAATACTTACTAGGTCTGGTTAATTATTAATATGCCCTCTAATATTATATCTATCTTCTATAAGTTATTATTATATCCTAAGTCCTTAGGTATATGGCCTTATTATAGGATCTTTATAGGGGTCTTTATCTTACTTCTTATAGCCTTTTGAGTATTATATAGCTATTCTTTAGCTTTAAATATAGCTTAATAGCGTTCTATATTAAGTTAATACTTAATATTAATTTCAGCAGGTTAGAGGAGGTCTTTAGTATCTTATATAATTATTCTAGGGAGGTCTCAGGCTATAGGGGTATTACTAGGCTAGTATAAGCGCTAATAGCATATAGGTATGCTAATTTATAGTAATTAAACTATAAGTAGCTAAGAATAAGATTATACCTCCCTATATTAAGTTAGAGGAGGGGTATTTATATTAATTCTTAGTAGTTTATTTATATATATGTAATCTATACCTTAGTTATAGCGTCTAATAGCTCTCTATTAAATCTAGCAGCTAGGATAGGGCGCTATAACTTATTATGCTTAGTATAGTAAAGATCCCTTAATAAGGGGGTTATGTAGGTATTTATAAAAGTATAGCTATATGCTCTAGTATTAAGAAAGGCTCTAAGGCGAATACTATATCTATTATAAACTAGAACTAACTCTTTCTCTAGTGGTTTACTACTAATTAGTTATTATAAGTTAATAGATATTATTACTAATTACTAATCTCTTTAATCCTCCCCTAGTAGGGAGTCTGCTTTTATTAGGAGCTCTAGCTTTCTACTAGCTCTAGGTTATTACTAGTAGCCTTGATAAGCTTAGTAATACTTATAGCAGCTCTAGCCCTCTTATCGGGGTAATCCTATAATATATAGCTAGTATTGCTATAGATAAAATAAGCGACTTAGTTATAGAGCTTCTTATGTAAGGCCTCGGGGATTTAATCCTAGTTAATATAGGCTTATATATAGTGGTTTCCTCTGCTAGAAGGTTTAGCGTAGGCTACTATGGTAGAGCTTTATATAGTAGTTTAGTTAGCTAGGTAGTTATTTGAAGGCGCTATAATATAAGCTATAATATAGACCTAAGTAGTATAGTTCTAGAAGTTAAGGGTGCTGTTTATATAATAGATAGAGTACTAGTTCTAAAGAGAGGTAGGTAGTTTCTTATAGAACTTCTAGCGCTATTAAGACTCTAGGAGCCTAGCTTTCTAAGTAAGTTTAATAATATAGCTTACTTAATCTAAATATTTTTAAATAAAATAATAAAGGTATTAAGCTTTATTTAAGCCTTATTATACTAAACTAGGTTAATAAAGATACCTTTTAGCTTATTAATAAGCTATTTTAATATAAGAATTTAGAGCAGGTTGCCTAAGAGGAGAGGGGGTAAGATATTATAAGTAGTTCCTCTAAGGCGTGAGAGTATATACTTAAAGTATTAAGACTTATTATAATACTCTCTATTATTAAGGCGTATTTTAATATAAAAAAGCTAGGTATTAAACTTTACGTACTTAGGATTAGTGCTCTTAGTACTTATAAAGATAGGGACCTTAGGTATCTTAGTAGTCTAAGTATTATTATTACTAATAGTTAATAAGGGTGAGCTAGAGTAGATCTAACTCTTAAGGGACAATATTTAGTTAAGAATTGCTTAAAGCGCTATATTATAGTTACTAGAGGGAGGGTTTGCTAGGGGAGGAGTAGTAGTTATACTATGCTTAAAATACTAGAGCAAAGCCTTATTAGTATCCCTTGCTTTATCTCTCTCCTCTATTATAGTGGTAATATTATATTAAGCCTAGTTATACTCTTCTTAGTAGCGCTTAAGTATAGTAGATTATTTATTATTATTACTAGTAATATAGGTATTACCTAAATACTCTTAGAGCTCCTAATTCTGGTATTCTAAGCAGAGGGTAGTATTATAAAGCATATAGAGGTTATTACTTATAATAGTATATCCCATATAAAGGGCTTAGGACTTAGTACCCTAAGTAGCTCTCTTTATAAGCTAGTCTTAGATCTAGGCAAGAGTTAAGTTTGGGTTATTCTAGAATAACTATATTATATTATTAAGGGTGAGAGTAATCTTCTAGGTTTTGCCTAGGTAGTTATAATTAATAAGGAGAAGGTTAGGAAACTTCTATAGTTTAGTAATAGCGCTCTAGGCTAAGCTCTTATATCTATTTGTATTAAGGTCTATAAATAGGCCCTTCTTAGGCTGCTCTTATATAGGCTTATTTAGGTTAAAGACCTTTAGGTCCTTATACAGAGAGGTATTATAATTAGATAATATAATATAATAGTGTTAAAAGGCCTTAATATAAGGCTCTAAGAGCCTTCTAGTATTAAGTGTAAGCGCTATTATAGTCTTATAGCTATAACTAGCTAGCTAGGTCTTATTTAGTATATTATTATACGGTAGAGGGGGGGTATGAATTAAATTTAGATTAGTTAGGGTATAAATTAGTTAGCTTAGCGCTTAGTTAGGTGCTATACATATATTAGTTAATTAATAGGGTAGGGGTCATAATAGTTAAGTAAGATATTATGCTTCTATCTCTAGAGAATTAATAGATAAATATAGAATAATATTATAAATAGCGAATAGGTGAAGGTTAGTATACTTTAATTATGCTATATTAAGTAGATTCTATATTAAAAAAAGGGAAAAGTCTATCTATAGGCTAGCGTAGCCCTGGAAGGCTGAAGGCTTGCCTAGAGATCACGTAACTTAGCAGTTATATAACCTTAAGTTAAGGTAGGTCTAACCTAGCGCTATAATACTCGCCCAGTGATCACGTGACTTAGCGGTCACGTGACCCTAATTCGGGTTGATCCAACCCAGCGCCGTGACAAATACTAATTAATACTGCTATTACTCTTATAGAGAAGCTTACTAATATTCTTATTCTATTACTAGGTTAGCTTTTTACTAGGCTTATCATATAACTTAAGGCGGTTAATTGGGTATTAAACTCTTACTCCTACTTTTTAATAAGCTCTAGTTCAGCGTTAAGGGTAGTAATAACTTTAGTAGTAGCTTTATAGTCCTTTACTATCTCTAGTATCTAATAGTAATAAGGTCCCTAAAGATCATATTAAAAATAGGCCTAAACTATAAATTTAGAGTAGCGCTTCTATTACTTATAGATATAGGACCTAGAGTAGGCCTTAGTAGGCTTCCTCTATAGCTAGTACCCTCCCTAATAATAGAGTAGTATAATATTAGTCTTATTAGACTAGATAACCTTCTTCTAGTCCTCTAAGGTCTAGTATTAGTAGCAGAGGTACTACCTTAAACGCTCTACTCTTATAGACTTCATAAGGCTAGGCTTATAGGTAGGCGTCGTCTTCCAAAACCTAGCCCGATAAAGGATCCTCTATACTATCGCTATAGAGATGTTAATACCCGCCTTACTAAGGTCGCTAGTAATATTAGTATAGTTCTTCTCTCGTGCGTACCGATTATAGTATACTTAGGCCTTAACGGCTTTAATAATAGCTATAGTTTGCTTCTTTAGGCACCTGGAGCGGGGTTTATCTATAACGTATTAAGGAAGGATAGTGAGGTTAGCATTATTTAGCTTAAAACTAGCCTTAATCATATAGGAATAAATCCTATTAATAGCGCGAATCGAGAGGCCTATAATCTATACGATTTCCTTAGTAGTCTTACTACTATAGGGACTTTATAAAGTAACGATTACTACCCTCTAAATAGGATCGCTATTTAGAGCTATTTTTAACGATTAAAAAGAGGATAAGATCGCGCGATATTTAGTAGTAGTAGTAGTAGTAGTAGTAAGGGTTTTATTATTAATAGAAGAGGGTTTACAAAAGGCAAACAGGTGGTAGACCTTACCTAAATAGGTAAGGCCTAGTGGCTGATAGCTGGCTGCCAGTAGGTAGGTGGCAGGGGGGCTGGTTAAAACTTTTGAAAGGCTCCTCCGTATAGCCTACTATGGTATACGATTAGAAACTCAGAGACCACGAGTCAGGCGATCCACCAATCGGGAACAGCGTGTGCCTGCCCAGGAATCAGCCCATGCTGTGTGGCATTAAGCTCTACTATGTAGGCCTCAGCAGCGGCGACGTCCGAACTATTGAAATATCCGAGCGTAACTAGGGTTCCAAGCCGAGGGGGCTGGGTGTAGAACCTTCGGATATTATAACACTCTAAAGGAGTCACGAGGCGCAGGACGCCAGTAGATATCATTACCAATTTCTCGCGGGACAGGTGATCGGTCATGTTAAGAAACACGTCAATGACAGATTCAATGAACGACTGCCGAGCAATAGCCTCATCGTATAGGCCGGGCCTGCCTGGCAGGCCTATCTTGAATTCCGGGACTAGAACGGTTAGAAACCCCGATTCGAGATATACTATGGTGTTATGGGTAAGTTTAACCCCCTGGGCGTGTACTTCTCCACAGGCAGGGGGATATGGCAAGGGGGTACTAAATAATGAAATTTCAAGCTAAAATGATAGCAAAAGGCAGGGAATTCGGTAGAAAAATGACTTAATATCCTTTTTATATTAGTATCTTAGTACTTTATATATATCCTATTAGTATTAATAAATACCTAGCAACGCGCTAGTATACTGCAAATAAGCTCTTCGAGGTACTCTTCTAGTAGGGCCTCCTACGCCTATTAAACCTATTATTATAGTTAGGGATAACTAGGCTTCTTAACTAGGCTATAGGCATCCTTAATATAGTTCTTTATCTAGTTCTAGCAGGACTTAATAGGGTTAAGGTTAGGAGAAAAGGGTAGCTAATCCACTTATTAGATCCCTCTAGCAGCTATTTCCTCCCTTATACTTCAGGTAGAGTAACCTAGGGTGCTATCCTGCATAAGAATAAGGTTCTTGCTATATATCTAGCAGCATTACTAAAGCTAGTTATTAATAATAGGTATAATATATTATTAGTAACTAGTAGTATTAATATAGCCCTAATCCTTCTCCTAGAAGACCCTAGGGCACTTATAGCACCCGTGGAAGCATCCCTAGAATATCTAGCTACCCTTCTTAATATACCTCTTAATAATATAAGTAGGATCCTATTCTTCCCTAGGCCTATAGATAATATACTACTTCTAGTAGTAGCTGCTAGTAATCTAGGTCTTATCTAACTATAGGATCTAATACTACTAGTTAATAGTCTAGTTAATATGCTCAAGAGCCTAGGCGAGGCGTTTTTATCTATTAACTTTAGTAATAAGGGGCTTATAGCAGGTAATATACTACTAGAAGCCTAGGCGGCGTAGGGCTGCGCGTATAGCATATATACTAAAAACTATATTAAAAAGGATAATAAATAACTATAGGAAAGTAGCATAGCAGCCTTCTTTAGAGGAGGTAATATACTTAACTAGCTATTAGTCCTATTTAGGGGTAAGAGACCTAGGGCAGCTATTATAAGGGGTAGGCTTAGCTTCTAGCGCGCGTATCGCATAGCATACTTAGGCCTTTAAAAAGCCCGTTTTGTTTTATAATTTCTAACTACCTAAGGTTAATTTCAAAGTAAAGCATCTATATATATAGTTAATTAGCTTCTAATAGGTGCTATATATAGCAGCCTCTATATAGTATTATTATAGTGAAAAAAAGAGGGAAACAAGGGTAGTTTTAGTATATATTATAATAGTAGTCATAAGATTTAAAGTTAATAAGAGGGTTATAAAGAGAGCAGAATAGTTCCTAACCTCGAGGGCGGTTAGCAAAAAAAGAGGCTGAGGCGGTGAGGGTAATAATTGCCTTTTTAAGGCCTAGCGCTATCCTAATCGGGGTTAGTTAGGGGGTGTGGTTGTCGAGGTGGGTGCGGCCCACAGATACCTGTACAGGGGCTAAAACTTTGGCCTGATACCGCAGTAGTTAACGGCTATTTACCGTACATATGGATCACAAGAGCCAAGCGAACCAGAGTCTATTTAAAGGAGCGGTGGAGTAATCAGTGTGAGTGGATAGAAGCTGGTGGCTGAGTTGGCACTTGATTCTTTGATGTGGATAGCCGGCTTTGAGCTGATTAACTTCTACAAGCTGTTTCCTTCCATATGTCCATCTTTGGAATTGCGGAATCCTGCCGAAGCTCGATGCTGTTCGATAACAACTTCAGGTACTTTTACACGTAACAAAAAGACCGGATAGCGACGCTATATAGGATGAGGTTATAGCTTAACTAACTACTACTAAAGAAGAATTTAAATATTCTTATTAAGTTCTATTTAATTAGGTAGGGGATTAGGAACTAAGTTATATTTAGTAGTAAATTAGCTATATTAATAATTATAGTGACTACTTTAATATTATTATCTATTACTAACAGAGATCTAAACTCTCTAGTAGAATAGAGGAGATATCAAGTGTTATTAAAGATATTAATTAATAATATTAGGTTTCTAAGATTTCTAGTTCTAATAGGTTATATAATGTAATCTAATAAATTTATAACAGTAGGGAATCTAATATTATAGTTAGCTATCTAATAGTAGGGTTTCTACTAATAGAGGCTAAGAGACAACGTCTAAGAATAGTACAGCCTTATTAATCTAGGTTATTAAATAGATCTGAGAGTTCAGGAGTATAATAATTAGTTATAGTTACTATAAGGGGGCTATAATATAAAATAAAGCTAAGAGTACTAATAAGAGTAGTTATAAAGTTAGTTACTAGAGAGCTATAGAAGTCTATCCTTAAGCTAGGCTTAAGTCTATATTATATATAAGTCTTAAGCGTTCTTCTAGCTCTTATTAAGTAATTACTTACTTATAGTACTATTTATAATCAATTAGTAGCACTAACTAATTACTTTAGTAATTCTTCGTTTCTATACTCTACTAATTACTCTTATCCTATCTTTATATAACTTATATTATAGTTCTTCTATACTAAGTGAGGCTTATTATTCCTATATTATTCTATTTATAAAGGTCGCTTAGTCGCTAGTAGTACCTATAGGGCTACCCTAGTCCTTATGCTTCTAACGGGTTGTAATATCTAAATCCTAATACGTTTTAATAGATATAGATGGTAGGGGTATAGGAGGTAGTTAGAGTAGGGATTAAGTTAGAAGAGGTATTATTAAATAAGGAAGTAGGGTAATATAGTAGTAGGTAGTTGATTATTCTTAAGATATTATCTTACGATATTATATGAATATCTAAGACCCTATAAAATAATGGCTATAAAATATATAATAAATATTAGCTATAAATACTGTACTATACTATAATGCATAGTATATAACAGTATTAATAATAGTATATGTACTATTAATAGAAAGGCCTAGAAAGACCTAGAAGCCCTACCTTTTTAATAGGGTTACTAATTAAATCTAAAAGGGTTTAAATAATAACTTTAATATATGAATAAGCCTAGATAGGCTAGATATATATATATATAATATATCACATAAGTTATTACACAAGTTATTATATAATAGAAGGCTCTAGAGGGCTTAAGATAAAATACAAATAACTATTATAGGAATAAGTAGTATATTAGGTTAATTAGGTTAAGATATCTTACTTGGAGGCTCCGCGCGTAGGCGCGCGGGAGTAGTCTATTTAAATAGCTAGGCGGTAACTAATAGTAGTATATAGGATATAGCTATAATATAGTGACATCTGCCCCTCTATAAAAGAGTAATAGTCTCTATTACTACGCGCGTATATATGAACGCTATGTATAGGCGAATAATACTATATTATAGTAATTAATAGTAATAACCTACTCCTATACCCTATAGCTTTATACGCCTAAGGCGGCATAAAAGGAGTAAATCTATAGGTTAATAGTTATCTATCCTATTGCTATAATAATGTAAGGGATTAGGATTACAGCGCCGAGCCAGCGCTGAACCAGCGCCGGGCCTCTGCTGAAGTTTAACTGCATTAGTTAGCCGAGCCCTAAAAAGGGCTCTGCGCATATAAGTAGCTAGAAGGCCTAACTTATCTTCTATAATATAATTAACCCCTATATTACTACTACTCTTTCCTTCCCTAGCCTAGCCTTTTATAAGGTATAACCTCATAATTAGATAAGTTATACCTAATTAATAAGCAGCCAGCTCTAGAATAAGTATATAACGGACTGGATACCCAGACCGGAGAAGCCGGAGACACCTCAGCTAGCGCAGGCTGAAAGGATAGAGAGGCCTATAGGTCTAGGGTATAGAACCCTTATAGTAAAAACTTAGTAAATACTTACTAAAGGCTAGAAAAGAAGGATCTTAGAAGAAGTAAGCAAAAGTAGTATCATAATACTAGTTCTACCTTTTAGGTACTTCTATTATTAGTTTAACCTAACTATAGCTCTTAGCCCCTTAATAACTTTATAATTCTTTTGCTTCTACCCTGCTTTAGGAAGGTTAGTAATAATAATAGTATTATATACCTAAGTAATACCTATTAATTAGGCTAAGGAACCTATGCCTAATATTTACTAAGAGCAGAGCGAAATAGCCTATATAAACCTATATAAGGAAGCTAACCCTAGCGAGCAATTAGAGGATAATATAAGCTAATAAGGGGAGGCAAGAAGCAATGCTTTAAGCGAGGCTAGGGGCCCTAAAGAGAATAGGCTGCTTATGCTAAATACTCGCTATATAGATAATACGTATATATATAAAAATAGGGAATATAAGACCCCTTCCTATAGACTAGATAAGCTAATAGGCTAGTCGTCCATAGCTATAGCTAATAGGCTAGCCTAAGCTAGAGAGCTAGGTAAAGTAACTAGTTAGGTGCTAATATAATAGATTATAACTATAATAGCTAATTAGCATAAGCTAATTACTACTATATTAAGCAACTAAGCTCCCGCCAAGCAATCGCCTAAGGTTTATATCAAACCCTTGAATTATAATATAGCGCGCCTTACTAGTAAATCTACTAATATAATAAGAGAAGATTACCTTATTATAGTTAAAGAGGCTTATAAGCATTACCCTAGCTGCTCTAATAGCTAGTATATCTAGTAGGCTTTAAGTAGAATAGAGTATACCCTATAAATAGGATAGCAAAATTATTAGTAAATACTTATAGATAAGTTAGGGAATTAGGTTAACCCTAAATAGGAAGACTTTAGAATTTTTATAAGAGGGTAGCATATTACGCCTAAGCTCTAAGAGTAGAACTACTATAACGCTTTAAGATAGTGCTATTAGAAGGATAATAAGAAACTAATTATATATTAGGCTTAATAGCAGTCTATTAACTAAGCACTTAGCAAGCTAAGCATAAGTAATATAAAAGCATATGCCTTCTTTTAGGGTTTTATTAGGACCCTAAAGGATAAACTCTTTAAGCAGGATATTAATCATACTAATATACATACTATTACCCTATATATATAGAGATTATACGAGATTATAAGAAGGAGATATATAGGAATATCTACTAGCTATTCTAAGTTATATAAGTAATTATACTTAGGCTCTCTAGACTACCCTTATAAGAGCAGTTTGCAACCCCCTAGGTTAATAGACTCAAGGGACTGCTACCTAGAGACCCTATCCTAGAATAACTACTTAGCAGATACTCGCGCAATACCTAGCGCTAGTAGTATATCCTCTAACTCCTAGGAACCCTAATATTATAACTATGAGAAGTATAGCTATATCTCCCCTAACTATACTAAAACCTATGCGTAGCTAATAGGCAGTAACTAGAACCTAAACCTAAGATAGGGCGGGATAAGTGCGATTATAATACCTAGTATAACTAATACTAAAGACTTAGGAAATAAGTAGGTATAGATATAACCCTAAGGGGTATTATGCTAGAAATTACCTCAGTTCTAGTAGGATAGACTATTAAGGGATAGGTATTAGCACTCTAAGTATCTAGCGAGGTTAAACTAGAGGTTAATATAGATACCTATATAGTAATAAATATTATATAAGAAGATCTTATTAGAAGGCTCTAACTAAAGGAGGCTACTAGTATTATAGCCCCTGAATTAGTAGATTTCTAGGGAAGGCCTATGCCTATAAGCAAGGTCTATAAGCTTATGTTCTTCCTTATAGATAGTTAGAGTTACTTATAGAAGATTTGCTAGGCTTTTATTATAAGCCCTCGCCCTAAAGGAGCAGGAGATATCTTTCTATCTAATAACTTAATAGGATAGGAAGGTATCTATAGAGATACTTATATATATACTTAGTTATATAAACCCCTATTACTCGCTAAGCTAGAGGTAATTATCTAAGAGATTATAGAGAATAGCTAATAAGCCTATATTATATATCTAATAGGTGCTATAAGCCTTAATAAGAAGCATATAGAGACCTTAAGTAAAAACTTACTAGATAATAAGTAGGAGTAGAAGATTCCTAGGGAACTTTAAGACTTTGCTAATATTTTCAATAAGGAGAATATAAAAAAAGTTCTAAAGCTAAAAGAAGTAGTGCACTATATTAAACTAAAACCTAGCAAGGAACCCCTATATAGACCTATATACCCTATATTAGTAGAGTAGTTATAAATACCTACTAAGTATACTTAGGATATAGAGGTAGTAGGCTATATATACTGCTTAACTAGCTCCGTAGGAGCACTAGTGCTATTTATACTTAAGAAGGATAGAAGCCTATAACTATATATAAACTATAAAGGACTAAATAAAATCATAATAAAAAACTATTATCCTCTACTACTATATAACAAGCTTCTAGATAGACTTACTAGAGCAAAGTCTATTTGTAAGATTAAACTAAGCGAGGTATATACTAAATTGCAATTAATAAAGTAGATAGGTGGAAAATAGTATTTAGAATATAATATAGGTACTTTAAGTATAGTATAATGCTATTTAGGCTTATAAATACCCTAGTAACCTTTTAGGTATATATTTATTAAATACTTACTAACCTTTTAGATACTTGCTATATTATATACCTAGATAATATTCTAATCTACTTAGATATAAGGGAATAATATACTAAGGACCTCTATACTATCTTATGCTACTTAAGGGCTATTAAGCTATTAATAAAACTAAAGAGGTACGACTTCTACTAGATAGAAGTGGATTTTCTAGGGTTCTATATTACCTAAGATAGTATTAAGATAGACCTAGATAGTATCTAAGTAATTACTAAATAGCTAGTACTAAAGTCTTTTAGAGATATCTAAGTATTCCTTAGGTTTTATAACTTCTATTATAAGTTTATTATAAGATATTCCTATATTATAGCCCCTATAAATAGCGCGCTCAAGGGAAGCTGGAATAGCATGAAGTTAGGAGCCTTCGCCTAGATAGGGGAGATATAGACTATATTTAAGATACTATAGAGAGCATTTACTAAAGCCCTAATACTAAGATATTATAACTTAGTATTAGAAACTAGGGTTAAGACTAATATATCTACTTAAGCAATATCTAGTATACTATTATATAAGCATAGTATTACTTAATACCTAGTAGCCTTCTAGTTAAGGAAGCTCTTAGATATAGAGAGGCGCTAAGCTATAGGGTAATAGGAACTCCTTGCTATTATAGAAAGTTTAGATTACTAGGTATAATACTTATAAGGACTCCCTAAGAAATTCGTAGTACTTATAGACTATATAGCGCTAAATAGAGTGCTTGCTATACCTGCGCGGGATATTTGCAGAAGACTTGCGCAATAGGTTTACTACTTATTAGTATTTAACTTTAAAATCTAGTATAAGTTAGGGGTTACTAATCTAGTAGATAGACTATTATAACGCATTAATTATATAGTAAAAGATACTAAAGTAGATAATATACTTCCTACCCTTAGAAAGAAACTTAGGCTTATTAGCTAGCTTTTAGTAATAGATTACTAGCATATTACTAAGTATAAAGGAACTATAGCTATTATAAGAACTTATATCTAAGCTATCTGTTGAAGCATATAAGAACCTTACTAGAGGGCTAGCTCTAAGGTTAAGGGATCCTCACCCTCAAGTTAGTACTACCCTATAATAAGTACTAATAAGCTACTATATATAAGTATATATATTAGCGCTATTACCCGCATAAAAGCATATATAGGTGCTATGCTAACTGCTCCACGAGAGAATAGCAACAGGCTAGAGGACTTAGGGGGAGCTAGGGTTATTATACTAGAATAGTATATCCTATATACTATAATAAGGGAGCTTATTTAGGATAAAATAGCTTATATACTATAACTAGGTATAGATCTTAAATAAATAGTTAGAGGACTATAGGCTAAAGATTACTTCTATAGAGATATTATAGCTAAGGTTTGCTAAGATACTAGGGAATAATAAGTATACTAAGTTAATAAGAATAATATCCTTTAGTTTAGAAGAAGACCTATTATCCTAGAAGAGGGATCCCTCTGCTATAAAATCCTAAAGAACTACTATAATACGCCTAGATTAGGGTATATAGGAGCAAATAAGATAGCTAAGCTAATCTTATAAAAGTTTTATTAGCTATATTTAATAGAGGATATATAGCGATATATTGCTAAGTACCTATACTACTAAAGGGTGCGCATACTATAGCATAAGCTATATAGGCTACTATAAATACTAGAACTATTAGCATACATATTCTAATAGATTTCTCTAGACTTCTTAACTAGCCTGCTTGAAAGTCGCTAAGATAATAGAGTTACTTATAATATAATTCTAGTAGTTATATACTAGATAACTAAAGTAGCATAGTTCCTAGTAATAACTAAGCAACTAGATGCTATAGGTTTAGCGAGCATCTTATATTAAGAGATTAAGTGCTAATATAGCACGCCCAAGGCTATTATTAGTAACTAAGATAAACTAATTACTAGTTAGTTCTAGTGAGACTAGACTAAGGCCTGAGATATAAAAGGGCGCATCTCTATTATATAGTATCTATAGATAGATAGCTAGACTAAAAGAATATACTAAACCTTAACTATATATCTTATAAAGTTTAGTAAAGGCTTATATAACTAATAGGTAATATAATTAGTTAAAGCTGAATTTTTATTTAATAATAGCAAATATGCTATTATTAGTATATCCCTATTTAAGGCCCTTATAGGATATTACCTTTAAATAGTTAACTATTACTTACTAAATATTAAGATTAGGATATAAGGGGTTAATAAAAAGCTTAAGAAGCTAATAGAGGTTTACTAAAGAATAGCTAAGAATTAGTAATATATAATAGAGGTATAAGCTAAGAATGCAAATACTAGAAGAAAAGCGTAATTATATAATATTAGAGATATTATAGGACTCTTAATAAAGAACTTCTATTTGATAAAGGGTTAGCAAAAGCTTACCCTAAGATTTATTCCTATACTAGTTATAGAAGTTATAAGCTCTAATACCTAGAGAGTATAACTTCTAGAGAAGTATAGCAGAGCATATAAGATTTTCTCTATTGCTCTGCTTAAGCTATAGTATAGCTAAAAGCTTACTAATAGGTAGCTCCTAGACCTTAAAGAAGACCCTAAAGAATAGGAAGTTAAGGATATTATATTATAGAGGGAAGCGCTAATAAGCCCCCTATATTTAGTTAAGTAAAAAGGCTAGCTAGTAGAGTATAATACCTAGGAGCCTAAAGAATACTTAGCAAATGCTTTATAAATCCTCGCTAGATTTAAGAAATAGTAGTATAAGTTATATTATAAGTAGGATAATAAGTAGTATAAAATAATAAGAAAGTTAATTAATTATAAGATAGCTAAAATACTAAGAGAAAACCCCCCCCCCAAAAAGTAATACAAACCCTATAGGTATCTAACCTTATATTACTATAGAATTCTACTATAGGTTCGCTGAAGTTCTGCTAGCACTACTACTCATTATTATTACTACTACCCTCTTTATTATTATTATCCTTATTATTATTATTATTATTATCCACGCTCTCTTCCTCTAAGCTAAGGACTTATCCTCCTTACTATTATAAACCTAGTATTACTAAGCTATTGCTAAGTTATTACTAACTTTCTTATGAGAATTAGGATAAGGCGTGGGGCTACTACTAATAACCTTGAAGATAGTAATAGGAGCTTAGTAATAAGTATTATAAAGCATGTAGGAACCTTAAATCTTTAAGGGCTCCTATAAAAGAAGTATAGATATATAGGTATTACTCTTTAAAAGCTATATTACTAGGATATTAATAAGCTTATTAAGAAAGGTAGCCTATTTAAAGAAATAAGTCTTATTATATAAGTAAGTAGGGCGAGTATTATTAAGCTATACTATAATCTCCTTAACTAAAAACAAAATCCCTAGCCTAGCGAGATGCTTATAAATATATATTAGATTAATAAAAGAGTAAGACTAATTATAAGGTAAAACCTAGCTTAATCGAAACCTATAGATATACCTAGGTATACAAAGCCATACTCTCCTCTATGCCTATAGTAAGGAGTTAGTTCTTATAGTTCTTAGTACTAGGCTTGAGACTAGCAGGGTTTACTAAGTAATTATAGAGGTATTAGAAGAGCTCTTGCTGCTGCTCTATAGCTATAAAGATATAGAAGATCTTATAATATTAATACTACCTAGTAGTAATTACATAGATATAACGCTTAACCTAGTTCTAATAGAAATAAGTAGTACTAATAAGATAAGTAGGAATCTAGAGATAGGAAAGGTTAGCCTATACCTTCCCTAAATAATTACTAAACTCACCCTATAGCACTTAATACTATAAGCCTAGTATAACCTATATATATAATTATTGATATATTAATAAGCATAGATAACCTTAGCATTCTCAGGGAGCTATAGCGCGTAGCTAACGCAAGGTTTGCTAGTACCCGCCTAGTTATGCTAATAGTCGCTACTACTAAGCTTAGCCTTAGTAGGGCTATACTTAGCGAGGAGTTAGCTAATAAGGCTCTTAGAGCTTATAATACTTAAGGAAGTATTAAAAGATAGGAAGGGTCTATAAAGGCTTAATAAAGGGCTTAGATAATATAAAAGTAGTTATTAAATAATATAGTATAATAAGGAGAGAAAAGAACTAACCCTAGGGTAAGAAAAAGCTACTATTTTATAGATAGCTAAAAAGACCTCGCTAAATTATTATAAAGGTGGATACCACTTTAGATAGCAAAGAATAGTAATTATTTACTATATTAAGTACTACTTACTAGGAGGTAGATATAATAAATTAGTAATAGTAATTACTATCTAACCTATTTAATAGCCTTATAATACGCTTATTTAGAAGGGGGATAATAGGATAAAAAATAAAGTTATTATAAGGGTATAGCATAAGAAAGTGCTCGCTAGATAAAGGGCGAATAGTAGGAGAATAAAAATAAAGTTACTATAAGGATAACTATTCTCTTTTAAAAGAAAATAGTACGATCCCTATAGAATAGCCTAGATAGAGGGTATAAAAAGGGGCCTAAAAGGAGAGGAACTATAAGGAATAGGACTATAAGCTTAGCTACTATATCTATAACTCTAAGGGCTTTACTATCTTTTAGCAAATATATAGCAGATAGTTACTACGCTAGAGAATAGCAGCAATAAGTAAAGGACTAGGATCCACCCTAGATAGCTAAGAAAGATAATAATAGAGGGCTAACCTATAATATCTAATCTTATAATAAGGACTACTATAATTAGAAGGGGGATAATTATAAGGGACTAGATACCTAGACTAGAGAAGCTAGAGATACCTTAGCTAGTATAAGCTAAAAGGATAGAGAGGCTTATAGGTCTAGGGTATAGAACCCTTATAGCAAAGACTTAGTAAATACTTACTAAAAGCTAGAAAAAAAGGATCTTAGAAGAAGTAAGCAAAAGTAGTATAATAATACTAGTCCTCCCTTTTAGGTGCTTCTACTATTAGTTTGACCTGACCGTGGCTCTTAGCCCCTCGATACCTTTACAGAGTAGTAGTATGAGATCAGGCTGCTAAGGCGTTGCTAGCGCCTCCGCGCCTAATAAGCTAAATGAAAAGTTTACTTCTAAAACCCCTCTAGCTACTATAAGCCCTGATATAGCCCTTATTGCTAGACTTATTATAATTATTTAGCGCTAAGCTAACTAGAATGATATGCTTATTTAGGCCCTATCTATATGCCCTATGCTAGTCTCTAAGACCTCTGAGACCTGGGCTTGCGAATATAAATGCCCTCTAGTATACCCTTGTGGAACCCTTGCTGAAGATAGTATGCTAGCCTAAATCTATAATTAGCTAATAGCAATAGAAGGTAGCAATACCCTCTAGATATATAGTAGCTACGCGCTATAGCTACTGCTATAAAGTAGCTATAGGATATATACCTAGAGTGGTATAGCTACGAAGGACTTATAGAGCCCTTAGCGCTACTAGCGCGAGCAGCTGCTGCTAAGCTAGCCCCGAAGAGGGCTTATTTTAACTATAGCAGCCCTGATGCCCCGGGCAGCGCCTGCCCGAAGTGTAGTAAGCTGGGCTATTGCGAGGGTAACTGCTAGGCTGATTAATAGACTGCTAAGTACCCGGGGGGCCTCTAGCGAAGCTAATAGCGCATAGGTGCAAGACCTGAGGCTATATAGAAGCTAGCCTGCTAGCATGTAGGTATAAGACCTGAAGCTACGCGGAAGATAATAGACTGCTAAGTGCCCAGGGGGCCTCTAGCGAAGCTATAGTAACTAGGTGAAAGACCCGAAGGCCTGGATATAAACTAGCCTGCTAGAGCATAGGTATAAGACCTGAAGCTGCGCAGAAGATAACAATAGAGCTGCTAAGCGCCCGGGGGGCTTCTAGTGAAGCTATAGTAACTAGGTGAAAGACCCGGAGGCCTGGAAAAAACCGCGCTGCAGAGGGTTTAAATCCCTGCGCAGGCGTATAGAAGATAACTATAAAGCTTACTAGCCGCAGGGAAAAACCTAAAGCTAGGCGGAAGCTGCAGTAACTAGGTAAAAGACCTAAAGGCCTAGAGAAGACCGCGCTGCAGAGGGTTTGAATCCCTGCGCAGGCGTATAGAAGATAACTATAAAGCCTGCTAGCTATAGGGAAAAACCTAAAGCTAGGCAGAAGCTATAGTAACTAGGTGAAAGACCTAAAGGCCTGGTCCCGAGAGATATAAAAGGACTAATTAGAAGCGCTATAGAGGATTCGAATCCCTGGGCAGGCAGGAGTTTTATAGATTATTAGACTTAGAGACTAAGCCCTCTAGAGGGGGAGAAATTATAAGGGATTAGGATTATAGCGCTAAGTTAGCGCTAGGCCTCTACTAAAGTCTAACTATATTAGTTAGCTGAGCCCTAAAAAGGGCTCTATATATATAAGTAGCTAGAAGGGCTAACTTATCTTTTATAATATAATCAACCCCTATATTACTACTACTCTTTCCTTCCCTGGCCTGGCCTTTTGTAGGCTATAACCTCACAAATAA
The DNA here is from genome assembly GCA_026260285.1 of Colletotrichum sansevieriae. Taxonomy (NCBI): domain Eukaryota; kingdom Fungi; phylum Ascomycota; class Sordariomycetes; order Glomerellales; family Glomerellaceae; genus Colletotrichum; species Colletotrichum sansevieriae. Next base: position 33,802 of record JAOQIF010000539.1, on the reverse strand, counting down.
CCCTCTAAGGAATATCTATTATCGTCGTTATAGCTACTATATATACTGCTATATTTAGCCTCGCGGTCGCTTATATACTCCTTACTATATTTAGTAGTATAGTTATTACTAGCGGCATTATTGCTACTATAGTTAGTCTGGTTATTACTAGTAGTATCGCTATTATATTTAGTACAGTAGTAGATATTATTATTATAGCTATATTCGCGGCGTCAGTAGTACTTGAACTATCCTTAGAGCCCTTAGATAGAGAGTCTTCCTTATGGCTGCTTATAGATTCCTCTTTATTAGTTATAGAGCCCTTATTACTTATAGAGTCCTTACTATTACTTAAATTACTCTTCCTATAGTAAGGAAAGCCTACATAGTTAAACTCCCTAAAATTAAAGTTTATCCATATATAATAATATGCCTTATAGGAGGATAAGTATTAGACTTAAAGCAGTAGGGATTATAGTAGTAGTGCGGGGAGTTATAGTTATAAAGAGCGTAGCATAATATAGCTATAGCTAGAGCCTAGCTATAAGTTAGTGACTAGGAGCGTTAGCTATATAGGAGCTCTTTAAAGCAGTAGGGGCGCTAGTATCTATAACTTAATATATTATGCCAGCTCTATAGGTAGTTAAATAGGCGCGTGCATTTAATTAGGTGTAGGTAGGTAAAGGCGAGTAGCGATAAGGGAGGCAGCTTAGCTAGTAAGAGTAGTAGCATAATAGAGACTATAGGAATAGTAGCGCAGACTTCTTAGCTACCTTAGCGTTAGTAAAAGGGGATTTAGAACCTTTCAGAAGGGTATTAACTTACGTAGGCATAGGGTAGAGGTAAGAACCCTCTTATATATATCGCGAAGAGTTATAAATATACTAAAATAAGGTATAATATAAGGAGACGTTAGTATAATAGTCTATAGCGATATTAGCGTTATTAACGGCTATAGTTATTTATAAATATATAGCGGAAAAATAAATTCTTACTGCGAAAGTTAGTAGCGCTATATGTATACTAAGGTAGTAGAGGGTAAGACTAGCCTAACGAAAGGGTCTTAATTGATAGCTATTATTAAGGGTCGTATAGTATATATTAGTATTAGGAGCGTTAGCGTTAGGAGCGTTAGTATTAGTATTAGTAATCCCTTATAGGATCTTTTAAAGCTATTAAGAACTCTACTAGTATATATATATTAGCGGCGGTATAGCTAAGCGCTAGCAATAGTATATTAGTATTAATTAGTATTAGAAAGAAGCTGAAAAAGTAGCTTATTTACCTATTGTAATATATTCGCTATTATATAGTCAACTATATCAGTCGTGCGGATCGAATAACGTAGTTATACTACTAGATACTATAGGAATAAGTAGTATATTAGGTTAATTAGGTTGAGATATCTAACTAAGAGGCTCCGCGCATAGGCGCATAGGAGCGGTCTGTATCTATATAGTGGGATAGGATAGGTTAGGCTTAGTAGCGCAGCTTCTTAAAAGTCCTCTTAGTATATAGACCTATTATAGGAAGACTATATAGTAGAGCATAGAGGAGGGGAGTATAATAGACTTAGTATTATTATTATCTATACCTTATTAATCCTATATTTTGTTTTTTAATATCTTCTTAGCGAATTTATACCTAATGTAAATAATCTCTTTTAAATAGATCGATAAATTACTTTATGTATACTTTAAGCCTATTTTTAATATTCTTATTTATTTATAAGTAGAGTTATATCATTTATTATCTTTTGTAGCCCTTATAGAATCCAGCTTTTCTTAATAGTACCTAGAGGTAGATTCTTTTACTCTTTTTAATAGCCTTTATAAGCTTCTTAGAGAGTAGGATACTTTTACTATATCTATATATCCCCACTATTGATATATATATATATATATATAATAAATCTACTTTAAATATAATAATAGACATAAAAGTCTATAAATAACGAATAATAATAATAACATAGTTGATAATAAATATAAGAAGAGAGGAAGTTATTTATAGACCTAGCTTAGTTCTAGGGAATAATAATAGCTATATTTTCTTATAAAATTAAGATAGAAATAATATAGACCCTAAAATCCTCCCTTCTATATACTATTACTAAGTTCTAATAAGGATATCTCTTTTTCTTATCCCTAAATATGTTATTATAACTACTATTATTTCACTAGCGAGTAATAGCTAAAGTAGCGAAGAACAGCTATGTCTAAGATTAATATAGTAATTAATAGTCTTATTAAGCTACTAAGTATAATACAATTAACTAGATTAATAAATGAAAACTAATAAACCCCTTACTATTATAGCTTTAAGTACTAAGAGTAATAAATACTAATATTTAAGAGATTCTAACATAATAAAGCTATAAAGTCTTTTAAGATAAGAGCGTTATTAGAGAGACCTTTCTATATTAAGTAATAAGACTTAAAGTAGATCTATAAGAACCTAGAGTAATAAGATTAAGGTTATAAAACCTTTCTATATTTATATAGTTTATTTAGTTTATATAATTTCTTTTTTATTACTTGAACAGAGCTATTATTACTTATTTTACTTTTCTATTTAGAAGACATTATAATAATAACTTTACGTTACTACTTAGAAAACTTTATTACCTTAATTATATAATATTCACTTTAATACGTAGAGATCTATAAGTATCATATCTTCCTCTTAATTAAGTAAATTAGTTACTAAATCAACCTCTAATAAAGAGAAGTAGCCTAAGGAGAAATTTATAAGAGCTTTACTTAGTAAGATATAACTTTTCATTATAAGATAGCTAGCTTTTAAAAATAGAAGTAATACCCTTAAGCTCTCTATATTCTCCTAGAGGGATTCATACTAATTAGGATATTATAGCCCTTATTAATCTCCTTATAAGACGCCCTATTATAATAATAACTCCCTACTCTACTAGACCGACTAAATTTATCAATATTAATATTTCTAACTTTATTATAAATTATAGGAATTTTCTAAAGCTTTACTATAAGACTAATAATAATATAAAGAATAAATTCTATATATATAGCTTTAGTAACTATTAAGATATAATAAGACCTTATATAAATAAAGCTAAGACCTAGAAGGAAGCTAAGGAGAAGCTTCTTTATTAATTTAGATTTATAAACTTAAAGTCTTAATAGGACCTCAATAAGGATCTTTAGAACCTAGTTATAGGATCTTATATTAAAGATAATAACTTTCCTTAGATTATAATATTAATTACTACTATTTAATAGCTTTAATTGAGAGCTATTCAATATAGAGACCTAGAACTTATTAATATTAAGCTTATTTATCTCACTTTATTATTACCTTTTAGAGAGAGCTATAAGAGCTATAGCTTAAAGTTTTACCTATCAGCTTACTAAAGCTATCTTAAAGTAGTAGGTTATAATAGAAAATACCCTAATTAAATAGTCTACTACTTATTGGGAATTTTAGTAGTTATTTAGCCTTGTTAAGCTTAAACTAATAACTATAATACAAGTCCTAATACAAATAATCCGAATAAGATAGAACCCTGAAGCTAAAAAGGCCTCTATAGCGTAGACTATAGGCTTACTTATTAACTCACTTATAGAAGACTCCAAATATTAATAGAGCTAGTTATTTAAGAGGATATTTTAACTCTTATTAAGAGAGTTACTAGATAAAGGGAGAATATCTTTAATTTAAAAACTATAGAAGCTATTAAACCTTATAAATAATAATTCTAAGACTATTTATAGACTTAATATTAATATTAATAGTATTTTGCTTATAAGCTAGGTATAGAGACTATTAAGATAGATATTAATAATATTAGGAGTTTAGAAGAAAAAGAAGAAGGGGAGGCTATAAAGGGTTTTAATAAAATAGGTTACTATAATATATATCTTTCTAGGCTATAGGATATTACTAGTTTTATAACATAACAAGCTATATTATTATTAATTATATTAAATATCTTAAAGCTAGCTAAAATAAGGTTTACGACTATATGGCTGCTCTCTACTTTATTAGTACCTTTAACTCTAGCGCTTAAGTTAAAACTAATATTATTAATAAGAGCTATACCTACAAGAGGACTAATAGCTAGATAATTCTAAGGTATACTTTAATTAAAAAGAATAACTATATATACTATATAGTTACTATAAGTAAGCTAGTAGAAGAATAATAGCTAAAGCTTTTAAGAGAGATTATATAGGTTATAAATTATAATAAAATATACCCTAAGAAGTCTATTAGCTTTGTAAATTAGAGTAAAGACGCTGTATAATCATATAACTTTATAGGTATAATATTCTTTAGCTTTAAGCCTACGAAGTAATATGTGTACCTAATAGAAGATAATACTATAGTAAAAAGAGTAAAACATAAAGGTTATTATATAAAGCCTTATAATACTTATATTTGATAAGCTTTGTAAATGGTAGACCTACTTATAATTTCGTATCCTCCTATTTGAATTACTTAGAGAGTTATAGAACTACTTAATAATAAGGATAATACTAATAATATTATACTACGAGATACCCCTGAAGAATAAGTTAAGTAATAAAAGTAGAATAAATACAATAAGCTCTAGATTTAATATAGCAACTTATAGATTAGTTATACTCTTGTTTCTAAGCTATATGATAAGAGAGTAAATAGGAAGGGAGCTATTCATAAAGCCTTCTTTTATTAGAACTAGCTAGATTAAAATAGAATAGTTTATAATACTACTAAAGCTATAATTACTAAGTATAAAAATAGGTATAACTTAAAGGTATAAGAGTTTTTTATCCCTATTAATATTATACCTTTAGATTAATTTGATAAAATAAAAGCTAGTAATAATACGTTATAGGAATAAATAGACTAATATAATAATAATAAGAATTATTCTAAAGGCTAAGCGACTTTAGTTACTACGTCTATAGATTTACCTAAGTATTTATAAACTAAGTTAATTTAATTGAACTACTATATAATTAATTCTATCTTCAAAATAGGTACTATAATAGAAGAATAGGATTTTATACTAGTTTTACTATTGAGGTATTATATTATCTTAAAGTTTAGTATAAATTACTAATAGATTACTATTACCCTTTATAACCTTATTAATATACTAATTAGAGGGATTAATAATAGTAGTTTAGTTATTAATCTTGTTAACAAAAGTTATATTAAATAATTAAACTTATAGAGTAAAATAGTTTAGGTAAATATAGGACTTTATAGGATTACTAATAGAGAGTAGGGAACTTAATTTATAAGTATAATTATAAATAATACCTATATTAGCAGTAATATAATTTAAAATATTAGCGTCTTTATCTTCTATAAGAACTTATATAAGAAGGACTTGATATTAAGAGCCTCCTTAATCTTAAAGACTAGAATAGATTTAGATTATATATAGAAGTAGGTTATTAGAGTCGTTTAGTCTAAGAATATTAAGATTAATATCCCCTTATTACTCTATATAGCAGATTTAATTACTTACCTTCTAGAGACTATTATTTAATGGATTACTTTATATCTTCTTAGTATTAATATACTTTTATATCTCCTATAGAGGAGGTGAAATAGAGACTACTACCAATAGACTTAATATGATAATAAGCTTAGACGTTATAGAAAATAATTAATAAGTTCATAATACTAAAGATAAAGAGGAGCTAGATATAATACTGAGTAATATAAACGTATATCAAGATATTAAAGTAATTTAATACGCTTCTAAGAGCTTTTATAACCTATTAGAAGAAATTAAGTAATGATTAAACTTAATTAAGGAAGTTATTACTATTTTTAAAGAGTTTAAGTTAATTTTTAATCAGATTCTAGACATAATAATTTAAGAAGAAGTTACCCCTAAGCTTAATAATATACAGAAAGCTATTATAACTACTAGATATATAGTAGAATATAATAGCTTTAGTATGAAGTATTAATATTATGTTTATAAACCTAAGAAGAGAATAGTAAAGAAGAGAATACTTAAGAAGAAGTATAAGTTAGTATATTAAAATGAGTTCAAGTCATTAAAGCTATAGATATTATCTTTTCTTATAAGTATTATATACCTTTATAATATATGAGTATAGCTATAAGCCTAAACTAGGAAAGGCTAGAATACTAAAGCGTAAGTATCCGTTACTATACTAAACTATTACTTAACCTTCTAAGTCTATAGCTTATAGAGCTTTCCCTGATATATATATATCTACTGCTAATTCGCTAACATTTTACTAATAGCGTGGCTTTATATTTTATACCCGCTATTATTCCTTATAGTTACCCCTCTTTCTAAAGCCTTAGTCCTTAAGGCGTACTAGTAGGGTAATACGGCTCTGCGTCGCTGCGGTTCATATTAATAACTATAGGGCAGCAGTTTAGAGCCTTTAGTATATTATTTACTATTACCCTTTTCCGCGCCGGATTTAGGCTATATAAAGGTATTAGGGGGTACGGGCTATAGTTAGGTTAAACTAATAGAAGAAGCACCCAAAAGGTAGGTATAGTATTACTATACTACTTTTACTTACTTCTCCTAAGATCCCCTTTTTTAACTTTTAATAAGTCCTTACTAAGTTCTCACTATAGAGGGTTCTATAACCTAGACCTATAGGCCTCTCTATCCCTTTAGCCTCTATTACTTAAGCTATTCCTAGGCTTCTCTATTCTATATACCTAGTTCCCTTATAATTATCTTCCTTCTAATGATAATAGTCCCTACTATAAGCTTAGAGTATCAGGTCTAGTATAGCTATTATTATTCTTCTCTATTATCTTATATAGTAGGTATCCGCTATATATTTGCTAAGGGTTCTATTATTATTTAATATTATAATTATTACTCATAGCTCTAGGGCTTAGCTAAATATAAGGCCCTTTTTCCTTTTAGGTCCTTATATCTTCTATATTTAGAGCTATTCTAAGAGGCTCCTATTCTTTCCTTTAGAGGGAAGTAATTATTTGGTATTTATAGCTCTTATTTCCTAGAGTCTTGCCCTTTATCTACCGAGTATTCTTAATATAATATCCTTATAATAGCCTTTATAATAGCTTCGTTTTTTATCTTATTATCCCCCTTCTAAACGGGCGTATCATAGGCTATTAAGTAGGTTAGATAATAACTACTATTATTAACTTACTATATCTACCTCATCCCCTTTAGTAGCTAACTATAATAAATAACTATTATTTATATTATTTAAAGTTATATCTACCTCTATAAGTATTTAATAAGACCTTATAATCCTCTATAAAGTAATAGCTTTTTCCCGCCCTAGGGTTAGTTCTTTTCTTCTTTACTATCATATATCTATCTTTAGCTTTATATTACTCTAGCTTTATTAACCCTTTATAGAATAATCCCCTTTCTATAATACTTCCTAATATATAACGTAGTGAAGGCGGTACGTGCCTTTAGCGCCCTGACTACGTTTATTGTAGTTAACGCGATTAGCGCGTTGAACGCGTTAAAGGCCATAAAGGCCTTCAACGCTATTAATATATCTAAGGCCTAGAAGGAGGTTAGCCTTCTCAATATATATATTACTATAACTATATTTAACCTACGTGATATTTATTAATTAGTAGTACGGCCTTAATAGTCGCTATCGCCCTTAACATAAGTAAGATAGCTAACCCTACAAATATAGTTAACCCTATTAAGTTTAATTTATAAGTTCTATCTATTAACTAACCTTATGGATTATAAATAAAGATATCTTTATATTAAATTCTTCCTCTAACTAGGAATATCCTAAAGAAGTATAAAACCTCGCTATTATCCCTTAATTAATTTTAATTAACCTTAAGGTTAAATAAGGCCTTAAATCTAAACTACTCAAGTTTATTAGCTATATAACTATTACTAAGTTCTAAGTATCCCTTAAGAACTACCCTAAGAAGTTCTATAGGCTACTTATTATAATAGAGCACTTTCTCCTTAAGCTTAGTATTTAAGCTATAATCCCTATAATAGCCTAGGAAGGATATAAATATTCATTAGTAACTAATATAAATAACTTTAATTGAATGATTTAAAAAGAGATATATATATAAATATATAAAACATATATAGGAGGGTTTTAAAAATATAGAGAAGTAATCTAATAGTATTTATTAATTTAACTAAGTAATAGTATTATATAGATACTCCTTATTACTAATAATATATTAAAATTAAATATACTTTAGGGAAAGAACTAGACGTTATTTTACTCTTTAGTAATAATAGAAAGGTAGGAGGCTATAAGACCCTTAATACTAGCTATATAGAGAAGCTAGAAGGCTTAGAACCTTATTTTTAAGTTAATATTCTATCTTAAGATTAAGATTTATTACTAGTTCCTCTTACTTTAGAAGAATAGCTAGACCTTAGATAATAATCTTTAAATACCTCACTATCCCTAGCGTTAAACACCCTTCTAACTAAGGAATACTTAATAATACTAGATTTAGACCTTAATACCTTAATTACTATTCTTAAATAAATACCTTCCTAAATAGTAGATATAGCCCTCTATATAACTAAGTACCCCTTAGAGTAAGGTTAGTTAGGTGTACCTAAGTCTAGTAATACTTAAAGTTATTATAGCTAAAGTTAATCCTAGCCTACTAGATAGGACCCTAAGGTAATATTATCTATAATATAAAAGGGAAAATAGCCTGCCTAAGATAATAACCTAAACGATATATCTAAGGATATAAACTAAGTCTTAGCGCTATAAGGTAACCTAGGTAATAATAGTAATAATAGTAATCTTAATAATAATAAGGATTAAAAAGGCTATGATTATAGTAAACTAAAGGAATAATAATAAGGATTACGAGAGCTGAACTTCTAAAGGATAAAGATAACCTATTAAGCCTAGTAGATCTAATAACTTGCTATTAATTATATATAATCTACTTATATTCCTTATTACTTCTAATAAGGATAATATCTTAAGAACTCCCGCTAGCTCGCCTACTATAGAATCCTATTATTAACTACCTTGCTTTAAAAGTAATATAATTAGAATATTTAATCCCCCTTTATATAATGATAAGGTTAGGAATACTTATATTAATAGGAGCTTAAGGACTATTTACTAGAGTATATATGGCTTTATTAACGTTATTAATAGCTATATTAAGTCTAGTAATAATAGCCCTATTACTATAGCTTTAATCTATATTAATACTTACTTTAATATACGTCTAACTAGTACTATACGGACTTAACCTACGAAGAGAAGTCCGTACTAAAGGATCCCCTATTAGGTATTATATATTAGAAGGAGCTATTACTTAAATAATTCTGACTTACCTATAAAGTTACTAAGGCACGCCTATTCAAGATAATATATCCTAGGCGATATTTATAACTAATATAATATCTGCTATTAAGTAACGAAGGTAGCCTATCTTTATTATAACGCTAAAGAGTCTAAAACTAAGATATTAATAATAATATAAAATAAAATAGATGCTGAACTTATTATAAGCATTCTATAACCTAACGGAATAATAAACTAGAATGAGTTTATATCTAACTTATAGAGAATAGTATCTAGTTAGTATCATATAGTAACTAAGGAATTATAGCGTACCTTAGCCTAAGCGAACTCTTAGATAATATAAATAAGTACTCCTTCTATTCGCTCCTCCTTAGGAACTATACTGGAATTATTAGTACTACTAGTATATTACCCTTACTATATTAATCTAAGAGACCTAAAGCTATCTAGTTTAATAGTATTATAAACTTGTAAGTAAGCTACTAATATTATAATAGAACTATTATTAGCTTATAGTAAGCTAACTCTAGGCAGAAAGCCTCTAGTACGCTTTAAATACCGACTCCTATTAGATTATTGCAATTAACGCAGTTCATATCCTAACCTACTAGGATATCTATTAGCCTATATGATAGCTAAGTTAGATATAATACCTAAGAAACCGGACGTTAATAATACTTCTAATAATAATAACTTTAATTATATTTAATACTATAAAGCTACTAATAGCTCTAATCTTGAAGATAAGGACTCTATTATTAGAACTAATAATAAGAATAAAGAAGAACTAGATATAAATTATATAAACCTAGCTATTAAACCGTTTAAGAAGTATAGTCTAAGGACGTTAGGATATCTTTACTACTATAATAATAAATATCTATTATTTAATTCTACTTCTTTTCTTAATATACTCCTTAACGATCTAGAAATATACTTATATAAAACTTACCTTTATAACTCTAAGCTATATCTAGATTGTAATAGCATTTTTACTTACTAGACCCTCGCTATACTATAGCTAAATATAAAGATTATTAGTCCTATTAAGCCGCAGTATTATAATAATATGCGATCTTATAGATATACCTATATAAAGATCGTTATTTACGGCGGGCGGGATAGAAACCTAATCGTTATCTATATTAATATAGGAGTAGACCGATCGGTTATTAGTAAAGCTTATCTTTAAAACTTTTATATTATAACTAAGTAACTAAAAGTACTCAAACTCTAGGGAGTTAATAGTATCAAGATAATCACTTAGGTTATATTTATTATATTAGTTTATAGATAACTACTAAGTAGCTAAATAGTAATAGTAGAGCTCTAAATAGGTGCCTAATTAGTACTATACCTCGACGTAGGCCTACCTATAGGACAGGATTCTAATATACCTAATAGTATTAATATTCTTAACTCTAAGTCCTATATATATATATAGCTTCGTATAGTAATCTTTAAATACTATCTTAAATCTATTTAAAAGTCCTAATAAAGATATTTACTATTCGTACCGTTACTAACGTAGTTATCCCGCTTTATAATCGAGCTACCCTATACATTAGTACGCCTACTAGGTTAAAATAGAATCCCTTCTATTTAGCCTAAAGTAGGAAGGGTATACATTTACTTATATAGGTACTTCGCTATTTACCCTAGTTATTAATAACTCTCCTTACTTTTCGAAGTTTAAATATAGAATAAAACTTAGAATACTATCTCCCTTTAAATTAGATAGATTGACTAAATTATAAACTTATAACTACCTATAAGCTGATATGTTAATATTATTATATAAATACCTAATATACTATTCTATCTTTTACCTTACTAATAATAAACTTATAATATTAATTTAGCTTCTATAGGAATCCCTAATAAAATATACTAAATAGTTAGTTATCACTAATAAAGGATCTCTCCTATATAGGGCGTAACTAAAGATAGCCTAATAACGCCTTTATAGGGTAATATCCATTAAGGGATAATTAATAGAAATAATAAAATAGGGATTACTAAGCCCAAAAGCTTGCTTATTATTATTACTAAAGAAGGTATTTATATTTATAACTATAACAAAAAGATAGTTTAACGCCTTAAAGAGGTAATATTCTGTTACCCTAAGGTCTAGGTTAATTAAGGCCTAATCGACCTTCCTAAGGACTAATACCATATAATTAAGCTTATTAAAGGCTAGTAAAAAGTAAGTATAGGATAGTAGCTATATCCCATAGGAGAGGAGGATAAGAAGTTAATAAATAAGATACTTAACGAACTATACGCATAGGATTATATAGAATAGGGAAAGTCGGGACCTACGCTATTTAGAGCCCCTATTTTCACTATATAGCGAATTATTAATATTAAATATAAAGGCTAAATAGTAGTAAACCTCTACGCCTTAAATAAAGTAGCGGTCTTAGACGCTTACTTAATACCTCTTTAACAAGATATAATTAAATATTTATAAGGCAAACTATAGATTACTATTATTAATACTTATTCTTTCTTTTACTAGTTCCTAGTAAAAATGGAATACAAGGACTATTTTACTATTATTAATTACTATAATTCAAAGTAATCTAAGGTCATACTTATAGGGTTTTATAACTTACTAGTATACGCCTAACGTATTACTAATAAACTCTTATAGCCCTATAAGGAATTTACTTATATATTTATTAATAATATTATTATAGCCTCTTATAATCTTAAGAGTAACCTTAAGCACCTTAATATAGTCTTTAAGCTATTTACTAATATTAAGCTATCGTTATCCGCCTAGAAATCCTTTAATAGTTACCTATTAGTAGAGCTACTTAGATTTATAGTTAATTCCTCGTAGATTATTAAATATGTAAGACCGCGTTAATACTATTATAAAGATTAAGTACCCCTATAATCTATATTAACTTAAATATTAGATTAGAACTATAGGTTACCTTTAATATATTATTTTATAGTATAGCAGCTATATTCGCTTATTATAGCTCCATAAAATATTACTACTTACTTAAGCGCGCGCCTAGGGGAAAGATAAAGGAGCCGCTAGGAAAATATTCTATAGATAGACCTATTTCGATCTAACCCCTAAAGAGATTACTAGCTTTAATAATATTAAGAAGTATTAATAGATAATAACGCCTTATTTTATTATAATCCTAATAAGTAGCTCTTTATTTAGCTAGACTTATTAAAAGAATATAGGTACTCCGCTTTAATCTTTTAGTTAAAGGATAGTATAAATTAGAAACCTTATAACTATATTAAACAAACAGACGTTTTACCTATTATATATATTAATAATGCTCTTAATATAGCGGAGTAAACGTATTGGTTAATAGAACTTAAAGTAGTATACATAATATAGGCAGTTAAAAATATTAACACTAATCTAATTATTAAAAAACAACCTAATTATTATTCTTATAGATTACTTAGTAATATATAATATCGTTATGTAAACGTTATTATAAATAGAAGATAAGACTAGATCTAATTTATACCTTACGCCTTTATCTAAATATCTTAGCTAGTTTTTACTTACCTATTATTATATTCAAAGCACGTCGAATATTATAACCGACATGCTTTCGAGACTACTAACTACTAAAATACTAGTCGAGGATATTAGGGAACTTAATAAAGTATAAGATAATATATTAATAGGAGTTAACTTTATAATAGAAGCTTCCATTAATAACGAATTTAAAATATAACTCGTTTAAGTATATAAGAACTTAAAATCTTAGAAGAAGATATACGATTTACTTAGGAATCGATCGCTATACTAATAAGAGAAGGCTCAATCTACTAAAGTTGATAACTCCTCCTCTTATTAAAGAAGCCTATAATAACTATTACTATTTTAGAGCGTAATAAATATAGAAAGCGCTAAATAATAACTTTTATATTTAAAGGTTGTAATATTAAGTTAAGGTATATATTAAAACCTACGTATACTATAAAACGCTTAGAATAAATCAGTAACTTCTATTAGGTATAATATAGCTAATATCTATACTATTAATTCTATTCTATACAATTACTATAGACTTTATTATAGGACTTCCCGAGATACCTTCTAGGTATTCTAGTTATAAATAAGGAAGCTTCCCTTTATTAGATGCTATACTTACTATCAATAATAAGTTCTCAAAAGTAACGCTCCTTATCCCTAGGTATTTAATATATATAGCTAAGATCTAGGGATAACTACTACTTAACGAACTCTAATATAGAAATTAGGGAATTTCTAAAGTAATTATTTTACATCCTAATTATAAGTTTTTATCTAAGTTTTAGATATTATTATAGTCTGAACTTTAAACTAAACTAAAATTCTCTATAATAATATATTACCCCTAAACTAATAGAATCTTAGAAAGAAAAAACTAAACTATTAAACTTATACTTTAGTATTTCCTTAATATTACGAATAATAACTAGAGTAAATTACTTCTTAACCTCTAGTATAATGTGAATACCGCCTATTAATAAGTTATTAGATACTCGGTAGATTAAATACTTTATAGAATAAATACTAATAGTATATTAAATATCTTAAGCGATATAATCCCTAAAGTTAAGTATAAAATATTCCAAGAAGAAGCTAAAGGTTTATTTATAGTAGCCTAACTCTAAATAAAGGAACGCTATAATATAAGTACTATTTTATTATATTTAAACCTAGAGATTAGGTCTACCTTAAAATAGGATCTAGGTATATCTTATTAGAACGTCTAGCTATAAAGTATAGTTACTAGAGGCTTCCCTTTAAGTTTATTAAATAAGTTAGAGAACTAGTATATTATCTTAATATTCCCCTAAATATAAATATATACCTAATTATATTAGTAGTTTAGTTAATACTAGCTCTAGCACTAGAAACCGATCTATTTAACTACTAAGATAACTAATATAGCCTTATTAATATCTACGAGAATAATAATATATATTAGCTCGATATATATAAATAATCTAAGGTTAACAGTATCCTTAAAAAGCGAATACCTACTTAAGGAAAGGTTTAATACTTAATTAAATAGAAGGGATATATACCTACGTATACTATTTAGATAGATAAAGAGGTAATAAATATATATAAACTTATTACTACTTTTAAGGAATAAGAGTAGAAAATAATATAACTATATTAATAAGCATAGGCCTAAAGGCTAGTAGTTAGTCCTAAGAAATAAGTCATTGAACTAGGTGAAAGACCTAAATAACTAGCGTATAAAAGAGGAAGACTAAAAAAGAATTTAAGCTAAAGATAGGGTTAATAAGTTATTAGTCTAAAATAAGGCGTTTAATACTTAAAGCGGATTATTTAGTCCCTCTAGCTACGGGATATAGTATAACTCGTCTATTATTAATATATAATAGGGTTATTTATACTTACTTTAAAGCTATATACTGACTTATATATTTACCCTAACTATAATAACTATAAGTAAGAACCTTTATAACTTTAACTACTAGCTGCGCTTAAAGGTCATTCCCTACCTTAAACTATTAGCTAATAGTAGAATTTAGAAGCAATAAGTCGGTTATATAAAAAATAAAACGTATTACTAGGCGACGACTGCGCTTATTATTATTACCCCGTTTAGTATAGTGCTGCTACCCTTCTCTCCTTTATATACTATACCTAATAACCTATACTTATATTATATAGAAGATACCCTTATTACCTTTAATTCTTTACTAATATCCTTATAATTCATATTAATTACCCTCACCAAAGTATTTAATATAATTACCGCCTCTAAAAAGCAGCGGAATATAAAGGTTGTTTAGCGCCTTTATACTAGGTATCTAATATAACCTTAGTAGTTAATATTTATATAAATATAATCCCTATTTATTATATACTATAGACTATATTAAGTACTACTCCCCTAATATCCCTAAGGAGGAATACACTAAGCCTATATATGCTATTAATAACCTTCCTATCTTTAAATATATTATTAAATATAAGTAAGACCGCTAAGGTAAGAAGGATAATATCTTATTATAACCCTTTATTATTTACCCCAGTAGTAATACTAATATTATTAACTACCCCGAGCCTACGTAATAGCATGTATTCTATAAAGCCTTCCCCTTAGCTATTTATCTACGCGATTAATATAGCGTTAACCCTAACTCCTAAGACTCCTAGTATTATCTATTTAATACTAAAGACGTTATTATAGCTAACGCCTTAATTAGCTATAACGCCTCTAGTAATATTAAAGACACAAGTTTAATAATAAAAGTAATAAAAGCATTAAGTTTATTAATATTCTAATTAGTAATACTATAGCTAGAGGTAGTAGTATCCTAAAGGTTAGTAGCACTATAAAGCCCGCCGTTATTATAAAAAACGTTATTAAGGCTAATAAGTATAACGTTACGCCCCCTGCATCTAAGGCTATCCCCGCCTTAGAAGTATATATAGCTCGCCTTAATACTATAGCTATCTTATTAGAGGGCCTCTACGAGGCCTATAGCGAGCTTTATAGCCTAATAGATTCTAGGTATACTAATACTATTAACGAGGTTAGTATAAACATTACTAAGTTTATTAACGCTATCAAGGCTAAAAATAAGGCTATAAAGGAGTCTATCCTAAAGTCTATAGTTAACGTAACGCCTAGACGCCCTAGCCCTAAGGACTACCTTAAGTATAAGCAAAAGGCGTCTAATACTAACCTTAATAATCCCTTTAGTACTCTATCTTCTAAGAAGGTTGCTAACGCTATTAGCACTAGTAGTATCTACTTACCTGCAATACCTAGAACGGGTTAGAAAACTAATGAACTTATAAATACGATCGTCGCTAAAAGATTACTAAAACTAGGGCTATAAGCTACTATTAACTCGCTAAAGCCCTTAATACTACTATTTATAACTAAAAGGTATTTAGAGAGCACAAGTATAATATTATAATTATCGCTATAAATAACCTTATCCCTAATACTATAACTAAGATATATACTCTCCTCTATAATATATATACTATATTTAGCCCCTATATATATATAAAGGCGCTTAAGGTATTTATTAAGAACTATATTAAGACTAAGGCTAAGTTTAGCTTAGTTACACCTTAGTCTATCCTTAAGATTATATTTAAGGTAGAGTTCCTAGCTATTTATACTAATAGTTACCTAACTACTAATATAGTTAATATATTAGATACTAATAACCTAAAGGTAGCTTACTTCCTTATTAATATTACTAGTAATAAGGCTAAGGCTACGATACTTATTTAGTATAGATAGGGAATAAAGATTAATGCGTTCTATACTAAGATCGCTAACCTCACTACCTCTATTATAGTAATTAAGGACTCTATAATTAAATACTTTCCTAAGGTTTATAATAAGACTATGGCTATATACCTTAAGTGCTTCGCTAGTAATTATTAACTAGCTAATACCTATAACGTTACTATTACTAACCTCCCTTATAATATTATTACTATCATTAAGGAGGAGAATAAGGAGGAGGATATAATAGACATTCTTACCCTTAATAATATAGCGCTATCTAAAGCGCTATTTAACGCTAGGAAGGCCTTCTTTATTATACTTACGTTTAGATATATAGAGAGAGTTAACTATAGGCTATATTAGTAAAAGGCAGGATTATAGAGTAGAACGTAGGGAAGCTAGGTTTAAGTTATAAATAGCTATATTAGATATAATAAAGTATAAATAAAAGTTATACCTATTATTATAGATGATATCCTTTCCTTTCGTTCGTAGCAATTAATATATAACGTAGTGAAGGCAGTATATGCCTTTAGCGCCTTAAGCGCCCTAACTATATTTATTATAATTAGCGCAATTAGCGCGTTCAACGCGTTAAAGGCCCTGAAGGCCTTAAACGCCACGAATGTGTCTAAGGCATAGAAGGAGGTCAACCTTCTCAATACATATATTACTATAGCCACATTTAACCTATATGACGTTTATTCCTTCCTATTTAATATTATAAGTCCTAAGAGCCTTATTACCTTAATCCTCACTAAGTATAGCCCTAATAACTCCGAGCTTAGCGATAGCTTACGCTAGTATAACTAGTTAGGTAGTAGTGAGCCTTATATTAGCTATGCGCTAAAGCTTTATAAGAGCACTCTAGTCGTCTATGCTTATGCCTATAATAGTAATTATATATACCAGTTATACTAGCCTTATAGTATTAAGTGCTATAGGGTAAGTTTAGCGAGTATTTAAGGAAGATATAAGCTAACCTACTTACTTCTAGATCCCTCTTTATCTTATTACTTCTATTTATTACTACTAGAACTAAGTTAAGCGTTATACCTACTAGATTATAGCTAGTAGGTATTATTAATATAAGATTTTCTATATCTTTATAGCTATAGAGAAGGGTTAAGACGTTCTCCTAAGTCTCTATAAGTAATTATTAGACCCTATTAGTCCTAAATAGGGTATTAAGCAGTGTAAGAACTAGCTAGTTACTATAGGCGTTAAGGAGAGTACTACTACCCGACCTTAGGTATATCTTTAGATATTACTAAATATAGGTTTTACCCTATGGTTAGCTTTACTTTTACTTTTCTTATTAATATATACTTATAAGTAGCTTATTAAGGTAAGGACGAAGACCTAATAAATAAGATTATAAAGTAGATTAATAATATCCCTCCTTTTTACTTATATAATAAGACTTATATCTTTAAGTAGGCCAAGTTTCTTAATATACTCGCTAATATTCTAATAATATAGCTCTTAAAGAATAACGCCTATATAGCCTTACTTCCTTTATAAGAGCCTTTAAAGATCTAAGGTGCTCGCATACTCTATAAGGCCTATTACTATACCCCTATTCCTATCTTTAAGGAAATTAGTGATGTCCTACGCCTCAGCTTAACTCTTATAAGTAGGTTACTAAGGTTTTAGTAGTAGTTTATTAATATCTAGTTAATTATAGTAATAAGGATATATTATTAAGCGTAGAGGAAAGCGATAAGAGCGACTTTAATAGGCTTAGTAATAATCCCTAGGATAGTAATAGTAGCACCATAGGTAGTAATAGCTTAAGCGATAAAAGTAATACTAGTAATAATAGTAATAAAGATAGTAATAATAATAGCGATAACGAGTAGTAGGACTAGCGAAACTTCAGTAAGTATACAGCAGGTTTCTATAGGAGTATATAGTTAGATACCTATAGGTTTTTATATTACTTTTATAGGGTGGTCTAGGAGTCTTCTCTAGCGTTTTAGTCCTTTTATAGTTAATTAACGTTCTTATTACTCTATACTACTTATTATCCTACTTATAATAAAACCTATATTATTACTTTTTAAATCTAGCAAGGATTTATAAAGTATTCGCTAAGTATTCTTTAGGCTCCTAAGTATTATACTCTACTAGCTAGCCCTTCGACTTAACTAAATATAGGAGGCCTATTAATACTTCCCTTTATAATATAATATCCTTAACTTCCTATTCTTTAGGGTCTTCTTTAAGGTCTAGGAGCTACCCCTTAGCAAGCCTTTAGCTATACTATAGCTTAAGCAAAGTAATAGAGAAGATATTATATGCTCTACTATATTTCTCTAGAGGTTATACTCTATAGGTATTAGAGCTTATAACTTCTATAACTAGTATAGGAATAAATTATAGGGCGGGTTTTTACTAACCCTTTATAAAATAAAAGTTCTTAATTAAGAGTCCTATGATATCTTTAATATTATATAAATATGCTTTTCTTCTAATATTCGCATTCTTAGCTTATACCTCTATTATATATTGCTAATTCTTAGCTATTCTTTAGCAAACCTCTATTAGCTTCTTAAGCCTTTTATTAACCCCTTAGGTCCTAATTTTAATATTTAGTAAGTAGTAGTTAACTATTTGAGGGTAGTATCCTATAAAGGGCTTAAATAGGGATATACTAATAGTAATATATTTGCTATTATTATATAAGAATTTAGCTTTAACTAATTATATTACCTATTAGTTATATAAGCTTTTGCTAAACTTTATAAGACATATAATTAAGGTTTGATACGTTCTTTTAGTCTATCTATCTATCTATAGATGCTATGCTATAGAGACGCACCCCTCTATATCTCAGGCCTTAGTCTAGTCTCGCTAGAACTAACTAGTAATTAGTTTAGCTTAATTATTAATAATAGCCTTAGGTATGCTGTATTAGTACTTAATCTCTTAATATAATATTCTCGCTAAACCTGCGACATCTAGTTACTTAGTTATTACTAAGAATTATACTACTTTAGTTATCTAGCATATAACTACTAGAATTATATTATAAATAACTCTATTATCTTAGCAACTTTCTAGCAAGCTAGTTAGGAAGTCTAAAGAAATCTATTAGAAGAGGTATGCTAGCAATTCTAGTGTTTATAGCAGCCTATATAGCTTATGCTATAGTATGCAGGCCCCTTAGTAGCGTAGGCACTTAGCGATATATTACTACACGTCCTCTATTAAATATAGCTAATAAAACCTTTATAGGATTAGCTTAGCTATCTTATTTACCCCTATATACCCTAATCTAGATATATTATAGTAGGTTTTTAGGATTTTATAGCAGAGAGATGCCTCTTATAGGATAATAAGCCTTCTTCTAAACTAAAGCATATTATTCTTATTAACTTAGTATCCTTAGTATTCCCTAGTATCTCAGCAAATCTTAGCTATAATATCTCTATAAAAGTAGTCTTTAGCTTATAGTCCTCTAACTATCTATTTAGGATCTATGCTTAGTTATAGCATATAAGCTGTTTTATCCTAAATAAGCTCCCTTATAATAGCATATAGGATATACTATTCTAATATAGTAACCCCAGCTCCCCCTGAGTCCTCTAGCGTATTGCTATTCTCTTATAGAGTAGTTAGTATAGCACCTATATATGCTTCTAAGCAGGTAATAGCGCTAATATGTATACTTATATATAATAGCTTATTAGTACCCTTCGTAGGGTGGTGCTAACCTAAGGGTAAGGATCCCTTATCCTTAGAGCTAGCCCTCTAGTAAGGTTCTTATATGCTTCGCTAGATAGCTTAGATATAAGTTTTTATAATAGCTATAGTCCCTTTAAGCTTAGCAATATATTATCAATCTGCTACTAAAAGCTAGCTAATAAGCCTAAGCTTCTTTCTAAGGGTAGGAAGTATAGTATCTACCTTAGTATCTTCTACTATATAGTTAAGACGTTATAATAGTCTATCTACTAGATTGATAACCCCTAGCTTATGCTAGATTTCAAAGTTAAATAGTAATAAGTAGTAAATCTATTATATAAGTCTTCTATAAATATTCCGCATAGGTATAGCAAGCACTCCTTTTAGTGCTATATAGTCTATAAGTATTATAAATTTCTTAGGGAATCCTTATAGGTATTATACCTAGTAATCTAAACTTTCTATAATAGCAAGGAGTTCCTATTACTCTATAGCCTAGCGCCTCTCTATATCTAAGAGCTTCCTTAATTAAAAAGCTATTAGGTATTAAACTATGCTATGCTTCTATAAGAGTATACTAGATATTACCTAAGTAGATATATTAGTCTTAACCCTGGTTTCTAGCGCTAAGTTATTATATCTTAGTATTAGAGCTTTAGTAAATGCTCTCTAAAGTATCTTAAATATAGTCTATATCTCCCCTATCTAGGCAAAGCCTCCTAATTTCATGCTTTTTAAGCTTCCCTTAAGCGTGCTACTTATAGGGGCTATAATATAGGAATATCTTATAATAAACTTATAGTAAAAGTTATAAAAGCTAAGGAATACTTAGATATCTCTAAAAGACTTTAGTACTAGCTATTTAGTAACTACTTAGACTCTATCTAGGTTTATTATAATAATATCTTAGGTAATATAGAACCCTAGAAAATCTACTTCTATCTAATAGAAGTCGCACCTCTTTAGTTTTATAAATAGCTTAGTAGCCCTTAGGTAGTATAGGATAGCATAGAGGTCCTTAGTATATTATTCGCTTATATCTAAGTAGATTAGAATATTATCTAGGTATATAATATAGCAAGTATCTAAAAGGTTAGTAAGTATTTAGTAAATATATACCTAGAAAATTGCTAAGGTATTTATAAGCCTAAATAGTATTATAGTATATTTAAAATACCTATATTATATTCTAAATCCTATTTCCTACCTATTTGCTTCATTAATTGCAATTTAGTAGTATACCTTGCTTAAGTTAATCTTAGAAATAAACTTTGCTCTAGTAAGTCTATCCCGAAGCTTGCTAATTAGTAGTAAAAGGTATTGGGTTTTTACTATGATTTTATATAATCCTCTATAATCTATATATAGTTATAGGCTTCTATTTCCTTTAGGTATAAATAGCACTAGTGCTCCTATAGAGCTAGTTAAGCAGTAGCCTGCTGCCTTTATATCCTAGATATACTTAGTAAGCATTTATAACTACTCTACTAATATAGGGTATATAATTCTATATAGGGGTTCCTTGCTCGGTTTTAGTTTAATATAATATACTACTCCCTTTAGCCTTAGAACTTTCTTTATATTATCCTTATTAAAAATATTAGTAAAGTCTTAAAGTTCTCTCGGAATCTTCTTCTCCTACTTACTATCTAGCAAGTATTTACCTCAGGTCTCTATATCCTTCTTATTAGGGCTTATAGCGCCTATTAGATATATAATATAAGCCTATTAGCTATTCTCTATAATTTCTTAGGTAATTACCTCTAGCTTAGCGAGCGAGAGTGGTTTATATAACTAAGCATATATATAAGTATTTATATAGATGCCTTCCTATCCTATTAAGTTATTAAATAGAAGGATATCTCCCGCTCCTTCAGGGTGAGGGCTTATAATAAAGGCTTAGCAAATCTTCTATAGGTAATCCTAATTATCTATATAGAAGAATATAAGCTAGTAGACCTTTCCTATAGGTATAAGCCTTCCTTAGAAATCTACTAATTTAGAAGCTATAATACTAATAGCCTCCTTTAGTTAGAGTCTCTTAATAAGATCTTCTTATATAATATCTACTACTATATAGGTATCTATATTAACCTCTAGTTTAACTTTATTAGATGCTTAGAGCGCTAATACCTATCCCTTAAAAGTCTATCCTATTAGAACTGAGGTAATTTTAGGCGTAGTGCCCCTCGGGGTTGCTTCTATACCTACTTATTTCCTAAGTCTTTAGTATTAGTTATACTAGGTATTATAATTATATTTATCCCGCCCTATCTTAGGTTTAGGTTCTAGTTGCTACTTATTAGCTATGCATAGCTTTTAGTATAATTAGGGGAAATATAGCTATACTTCTTATAGTTATAGCATTAGGTTCCCTAGGAGTTAGAGGGCATACTACTAGAGCTAGGTATTACACGGGTATCCGCTAAGGAGTTATTCTAGGATAAGGTCTCTAGGTAGTAGTCCCTTAGGTCTATTAACCTAGGGGGTTATAAGCTGCTCTTATAAGGATAGTCTAGAGAGCCTAAGTATAGTTATTTATATGACTTAGAATAGCTAGCAGACCTTCCTATATATCTCCCTTTTATAATATCCTATAACCTCTATATATATAGAGTAATAATATGCGCATTAGGATAGTTAATATCCTGCTTAAAGGGTTTATCCTTTAGGGTCCTAATAAGACCCTAAAAGAAAGTATATGCCTTTATGTTACTTATATTTAGCTTGCTAAGTGCTTAGTTAATAGACTCCTATTAAGCCTAATATATAATTCGTTTCTTATTATCCTTCTAATAGCACTATCTCAGGATATTATAGTAGTTCTATTCTTAGAGCTTAGGCGTGATATACTACCCTCTTATAAAGACTCTAAAATCTTCCTATTTAGGGTTAACCTAATTCCCTAATATATTTATAAGTATTTGCTAATAATTCTGCTATTCTATTTATAGGGTATGCTCTATTATACTCAAGGCCTACTAGATATACTAGCTATTAGAGCAACTAGGGCGGTGCTTATAAGCCTCCTTAACTATAACGAGCTAATCTTCCCTTATTATACTAGTAGATTCGCTAGTAAGGCATGCTATATTATAATTTAGGGGTTTTCTATAAACCTTAGGCGATTACTTAGTAGGGGCTTAGTTGCTTAATATAATAGCAATTAGCTTGTACTAGTTAGCTGTTATAGTTATAATCTATTATATTAGTACTTAGATAGTTGCTTTATCTAGCCCTCTAGCTTAGGCTAGCCTATTAGCTGCAGCTATGGATATCTAGCCCTATAGTCTATCTAGTCTATAGGAAGGGGTCTTATATTCCCTCTTCTCCTATATATGCTTATTATCTAAGTAGTAAGCGCTTAGCGTGGGTAGCTTATCCTCTTTAGAGCCCCTAGCCTTACTTAAAGTATAACCTCTCGCCTCCCCTTATTAGCTTATATTATCCTCTAATTATTTACTAGGGTTATCTTCCTTATATAGGTTTGCGCAGGCTATTTTACTCTATACTTAGCAAATATTAGATATAGGTTCTTCAGCCTAATTAGTAGGTATTACTCAGGTATATAGTACTATTATTATTACTAACCTTCTTAAAGTAAGGTAGAAGCAAAAGAATTATAAAGGTATTTAGGGGCTAAGAGCTATAGGTAAGTTAAACTAATAGTAGAAGCACCTAAAGGGTAGGTCTAGTATAGTATCTAGTATTACTATACTACTTTTGCTTGCCTCTTTTAAGATCCTTCTTTTCTAGCCTTTAGTAAGTACTTCCTAAGACCTTGCTATAAGGGTTCTATACCCTAGACCTATAGGCCTCTCTATCCTTTTAGCCTGCGCTAGCTGAGGTGTCTCCAGCTTCCCCAGCCTGGGTGTCCAGTCCCTTATAATCTATATCTAGCTATAGTATATATACTGTTTTATTCTAAATAAGCTCCCTTATTATAGTATATAGGATATATTATTCTAGTATAATAACCCCAGCTCCCCCTAAGTCCTCTAGTATATTACTATTCTCTCATAGAGTAGTTAGCCTATGACCTATATATATTTTAGAGCGGGTAATAGCGCTAATATATATAGTATTATATAGTAAAGCTTTAATACCCTTTATAGAGTAATACTAACTTAAAGGTAAGGATTCCTTAATTTTAGAGCTAGCCCTCTAGTAAGGTTCTTATATACTTCGCTAGATAGCCTAGATATAAGTCTTTATAGCTACTATTTATCCTTTAAGCTTAGTGATATATTAGTAATTTACTACTAAAAGCTAGCTAATAAGCCTAAGCTTCTTACTAAGGGTAGGGAGTAGATTATCTACTTTAGTATCTTCTACTATATAGTTAGAGCGTCGCAATAGTCTATCTACTAGGTTAGTCGCCCCTAACCTATATTAGATCTTAAAGTTAAAAGCTAAAAAGCGATATACCTATCGCGCGGGCCTTCTATAAATATCCCACGCGGGCGTAGTAAGTACTCCCTTTAGTATAGCATAGTCTATAAGTGCTAGGAATTTCTTAGGGAGTCCTTATAGGTACTACGCCTAGTAATCCAGGCTCTCTATAATAGTAAGAAGTTCTTATTACCCTATAGCCTAGTGCCTCTCTATATCTAATAGTTTTCTTAACTAAAAGGCTACTAGGTACTAGATTATACTATACTTCTATAAACGCACGCTAGATACTACCCTACCTAAGTATATATATCGGTCTTAACTCTTATTTATAATATTAGGTTATAATATCTTAGTATTAGAGCTTTACCGAATACTCTCTAAAGTATCTTAAATACTATTTATATCTCCCCTCTCTAAATAAAGGCTCCTAACTCTATACTCTTCTGGCTCCCTTTAAGCGTGCTATTTATAGGGGCTATAATATAGGAATACCTTATTATAACCTTATAGTAGAACTTATAGAAGCTAGGGAATACTTAAATATCTCTAAAGGATTTTAGTACTAGCTATTTAGTAACTAATTAGACTTATTCTAGGTCTATCTTAATACTATCTTAAGTAATATAGAACCTTAGGAAGTCTACTTCTATCTAATAAAGCTTTATATCTTTATTTTTATAAATAGTTTAGTACACCTTCAGGGGCGTAGGACTATATAGAGGTCTTTCATATATTATTCCCTAGTATCTAAGTAGATTAGAATATTATCTAGATATATAATATAATATATATCTAGTAAGCTAGTAAGTATTTAGTAAATATACGCCTAGAATATTACTAGGGTATTAATAAGCCTAAATAGTATTATAATATATTTAAAATACCTATATTAAGTTCTAAATATATTTTTCTTTTTATTTACCTTATCAATTATAATTTAGTAGTACGCTTTACTTAAATTAATCTTAGAGATAAACTTCCCTCTAATAAGCCTATCTAAAAGCTTACTAATTAATAGGAGAGAATATTAGTTCTTTATTATAATTTTATTATAAACTTTCTTTAATCCCCTAAAATCTATGTATAGTTATAAGCTACTATCCCTCTTAAGTAAAAATAGGATTAATGCTCTAGTAGAACTAATCGAGTAATAAATATACCGAGCTACCTCCATTTCCTAAATATATTTAGTAAGGGTTTATAGTTATTCTACTAATATAGAGTCTATTAGCTTGTATAGGGGCTTTTTATTAGGTTTTAGCTCTATATAATATCTTTCTCCCTTTAGCTTAGGGACTTTCTTTATATTTTCTTTATCAAAAATATTAGCAAAGGCTTAAACCTCCCTTAGGATCTCCTTTTCTTACCCCTTATCTAGCGAGTATTTCTTAAGGTATTAATATCCTTCTTATTAGGGCTTAGGGCGCCTACAAGGTATATAATATAAGCCCTTTAGCTATTTTCTATAATTTTCTAAATAACTACTTCTAGCTTAGTAAGCGAGATATATCTATATAAATAGGTATATATATAGGTATCTATATAGGTATATATATAGGTATCTATATAGGTATATATATAGGTATCTATATAGGTATCTATATAGGTATCTATATAGATACCCTCCTAGCCTATAGAGTTATTAGATAGGAGGATATCTCCTATCCCTTTAGGGTATAAGCTTATAATAAAGCGTTAGTGAATCTTCTATAAGTAACCTTAGCTATCTATAAGGAAGATAATAAGCTAGTAAACCTTAAATATAGGTATAGGCCTTCCTTAAAAGTCTACTAGCTCTAGGGCTATAATATTAATAGCCTCTTTTAGTTAGAGCTTCTTAATAAGGTCTTCTTATATAATATTAACTATAATATAGGTATCTATATTGACTTATAGTTCGGCTTCGCTATACGCTCGGAGTGCGAGCACCTATTGTTTAATAGTTTAGCTGATTAGAACTAAGGGAATTTCTAATATAATACCCCTTAGGGTTACTTCTATACCTACTTATTTCCTAAGTCTTTAGCGTTAGTTATATAAGAGATTATAATTATATTTATTCTACTCTATCTTAAGTTTCAATTTTATTTACTACCTATTAGCTATATATAAGTTTTAATATAATTAAGTAAGATATACCTATACTTCTTATAGTTATAGTATTAGGGGTCCTAGGACTTAAGTAGCCTACTACTAGAGCTAGGTATTATATAAAGGTTTGCTAAGTAGTCGCTCCGGGATAGGGTCTCTAGATAATATTCCCTTAGGTTAGCTAACTAAGGGGGTTATAAGCTACTCTTATAAGGGTCTCTAATAAACCTAAGTTTAATTGCTTATATAACTTAGAGCAGCTAGTAAGCCTTCCTATATATCTCCCTTCTATAATCTCCTATAGCCTCTATATATATAGAGCGGTAGTATATATATTAGTATAGTTAATATCTTATTTAAGAAGCTTATCTTTTAAGGACCTAATATGGCCCTAAAAGAAAGTATATACCTTTATATTACCTATGTAGCTCACTAATTACTTAGTTAATAGCCTACTAATAGGCTTAATATATAATAGGCTTTTTATTATCCATCTAATAGTACTATCTTAAAGTATTATAGTAGTTCTATTCTTAGAGTTTAGGTATAATATACTACCCTCTTATAAGGATTCTAAAGTCTTCCTATATTAGGTCGATCTCCTTCTCTGTAGGGTCTATAATTATTACTAATAAGTCTATTATTCTATTTATAAGGTATATTCTATTATACTTAGCGCCTACTAGATATACTAGCTATTAGAGTAGCTAGAGTAGCACTAATAAGCTTCTTCTACTATAATAAGCTAATCTTCTCTTATTATATTAATAGACTTACTAGTAAGGCGGGCTATATTATAATTTAGAGGTTTCTTATAAACCTTACGTAAATATTTAGTAGGCGCTTAGTTACTTAATATAGTAGTAATCAGCTCTTATTAGTTAGCTATTCTAATTAGTACCTACTATATTAGCATTTAGCTAGTTGCTTTATTTAGCCCTCTAGCTTAGGCTAGCTTATTAGCTATAGCTATCGATATCTAGCCCTATAGCCCATCCTATCTATAGGGAGGGGGTCTTAGAATCCCTATTCTCCTATATATACTTGCTATCTAAGTAACGAGCGCTTAGCGTAGGTAGCCTATCTTCTTTAGGGCCCCTAGCCTCGCTTAAAGTATAGTTTCTCGCCTCTCCTTATTAGCTCGTATTATCCTCTAATTATTCGATAAGATTATCTTCCCTATATAGGCTTATATAGGGGATTTTACCCTATACTTAGTAAGTACTAGGTATAAGTTCTTTAGCTTAATTAGTAGGTATTACTTAGGTATATAGTATTATTATTATCACTAACCTTTCTAAAGTAGGGTAGAAGTAAAAGAATTATAAAGGTATTAGGGGCTATAAGCTATAGTTAGGTTAAACTAATAGAAGAAATACCTTAAGGTTAGATATAATATTATTATATTACTTTTATTTATTTCTCTTAAGATCCCCTTTTTTAACCTTTAGTAAGTCCTTACTAAGCTCTCGCTATAGAGGGTTCTATACTCTAGACCTATAGGCGTCTCTATCCCTTTAGCCTCTATTACCCGAGCTATTCCCGGGCTTCCCCGTTCGGTGTACCTAATTCCCTTATAGGCTATTATAGAGAATAACGTATTTTTATTTTCTAGCGTATTATATATATCTTTAAATTTTAAGTATTACTATTATTTCTTAATTAGTTACTAATCGTTATATAACCGTTTAGCGGTATATAACTAGTAATTATTTAGCCTTATTACCTAGCGATACTATGTATAAAAGGGTATCTTCTTTTTAGGGTGTCTAACCTAGTAGCGTCTCTCTTTTTAGTATCTATTTTATAAGCTTTTATTATAATTTTTAAGTTTCTTCTATTTCCTTTTCTCCCCCTTCCTATCTTATTTATCTCCTTCTCTAGCCTCTTGCTAATAGCTCTCTATAATATCCTATATTATATATATAGGCATAATACTTATAAAGTACCTCTATAATCCTAAGATCCTCTCTAGCGACCTTACTAGTAATACTAATAGTAGTTATTCTTACCTTAGCTGCCTTTCTAAGATATGTTAGGATATTATTAACCTTCGCTATATATATAGCGACTATGTATAGAAGTATACTTACTACGACCTTAATAAGAAGAAATATACTATTATAAGTCTCTACTAATTTACTACCTAGTCGCTATATACTAATACATAGTAGGTTCCCTAGGAGCTTTAGGGCGCTACTTAAATAACCTAGAATATATTCTACTAGATCTAGATCTAGGAGCGTGAGGACATCCTAACCCCTCTTTATTATTATTATATTCTTACTTTACTTAGTAACTATTTAGTAGTATAGAAGTATATTACTAAGCTTACCTATAATCTTACTACTAGTAGTAATAGCTATAATATATAGTAGCTTTAGCTCTAAAAGCTCGCCTTAATCTATAAGTACCTTATACTGAATATCCTAGTTTATATAGGCTATTAATTACTACTCCCTTACTAATTATATCCTAATAATAACTAGGTCTAAGTTAATACTCTTTATGAAAATATTAATACTTTTTAGTACCTAAATACTACCTAGCTACTATATATTTATAATAATAATCCTACTAACTACCTCTATAATAAGATTAATTATCTAGGTACTAACCTTTTAATAATATTAAACCCCAAGCGCCCCTATAAGTATAATATCGCCTCCTTTTCTAACTTCTATAAGGAGCTTTAAGATAATCTCACTAAGTATATTATAAATAATATTCCCTCCTACTTCATTACTATTACTAGTACTTACTCTATCTCCTATGCCTCCTACCTTCATACTCCTACTAAGTATAGCTAAAGTAGTAGCAATAAGTTAGCAAAGAAGGCTAAGAAGACTAAGGTTACTATTACTATCTCTAATAGTAGTTCTAGTAGCGAGTTAGGTGGTAACTCTAGTAATAAGTCGGCTAGTAGTTAGCTTATAGGCGGTAATACTAAGGATACTAATAGTAATAGTTTGGCGTCTAGTGGCTATAGTCCTTATAATAATACTACTTATAGTTATAGTAGTTATAGTGCTTACGCCTATAGCTATAGTAGGAAGTAAATAACTAGTTAGGTAGTTAGCTCTTTTCCTTTTATTTATAGGATAATACCCCCTTTTACTATAATATTAGTAATAATTTACTACTTAATATAATTAATATTCTACTTCTTAATTTAGTTTCTATTCTATAGTCTTATAGTTTGTAATTAGTAATATATTATAGTAATTTTAATAACTAGTCGTCCTACTTCTTATTAGCCCTCCTATATTATCTATTAAACTTTTAAATAGCCTCTTATATATTCGCTAAGTTCTCTATAGGCTCCTATATATTATATTCTATAGGTTATCCTACTTACTTTACTAAGTACTATATATTATTACTAATACCTTGCTATATAATAATCTCTTCTACCTCCTATTCCTCTAGCTTATCTTTAAGCTCTAGATATATAAGCAAACCTTTGTATTTACTTAGCGATTATCCTATAGTTCTAATAAGGTAATTAAGAATATATTATATATCTTTTAGTATTATAGTAGTAGATAGACCTTATATACTTATATACTAACTAGTTCTATAATAGCTACCTATATAAACCTAGGTATTAGTTTCTTATGCTTAAATTAGAAGTTCTTTATTAATAGCCTAACGACGTATCCCTAATAGTAGGTCTACTCTTTATACCTTATATTATAGTACTTAACCTATGCTTTAGTAGCCTTATGCTACTATTCCTAGGCACTCTTATAGAGTCTTAGAATATATTTAATTTGCTCCCTTACGCCTTATACTATACCCCTATTTATAGGGGTTAAATATTCTATATAATATAAGTAGTATCTATATACGGCCTCTATTAGCGAGTAGCTAGTAGTGCTATAGCGACTATTATTATATATAAACTTAGTTTTAGGTAACTAGATAGCTTATTCTTATAGTAAGTTACTAGTATATACTTATAGGTACTTCTCTAATATCTAGTATATTCTTTTAGACTACCTATTAGTCTGGGGGTAGTACATAGTAGAGAGGTAGCGCTTTATAGCCCTCTCTCCTATAGATTCCTCCTAAGATTTACTAGTAAGGAGCTTATCTTAGTTACTAATAATACCCTCTAGGGTACTAAGGCGGTACATAACCTATTTATAGATAATTCGCACTAGCTCGGTAGCTATTAGCTACTTTATTATTAGGATAAATATAGCGAACTTAGTTATTTAATATATAATAATAAGAACTATATTATATTCCCGGCCTTTATACTAAGAGCTTGCTACTTATCTAGTAATAAAGTCTATACTAATTTCCTAGAATTGGTATATAGGTAAGGGGTAGTAGTAATAACTTTCTATAGGGCTTATACCTTAGAATATAGTTCCCTTAGTATATATAGCACCCTATAATATAACTATATATATCTATAGCTAAGTTTAGCTAATAGAACTTTCTCGGGATTAACTTAGTAGTTTTATTTGCCCCTATATAACCCGCCTTATAGTTATTATAGTATTAGCAAAGGATTTTAAGCCTTAGAGACCCCTCTTATAGTATCTCTAACCTTCCTTTATAGAATAAGGTTCTATAACTATTAATTATATAGCCCCTATAGATACTAGCTAGTCCATATACCCTCTCTAATTACATCTAGTAGTATAAGTTATTAGCTTATAGTCTATAGATAAGATTCTCTACTACTTTAAAGGGTTACTAACTATATACAGTTTCGCCTATTATAAGCTCCTTTATAACTTAGTATAGGATATACTATTACGCTATAGTAACCCTAGCTCTAAATAAGTCCTCTTAGTTAATAAACTCTTACTAAGCGTTCTCTATATTATCCCTTACTCTTTAGTATTAGGTTATTATAGCTACTATGATTATAGTAGTATTAGCGCGCTATAGAGTATAATACTAACTAGAGACTAAGGCGTCTCTACCCTAGAGATATCTATCTAGAAGGGGTACTTTATACTAACCCTTATATTATTAATAAATACTTTTAAAATTACTATGCTACCTTATAATATAGTAATATGTATTTAAAGGTCTACTAGTAATTTACTAATAAATCCTAGCTTCCTCGTTAGGGTTAGGAGTATATTATTATATTTTACCTCCCCCTCTATATAGTCTAGCCTCCTAGATAGACTATCCGCTAGGTGTATAACCCCTAGCCTATACTCTAGGTTAAAGTTAAATGCTAAGGGTTTATATACCTACCTAGCGAGCTTTCCCTAAAGGTCCCGCGTAGATATATTAATAACTCCCTTTAGCGCTTAGTACTCTATTAGGACTATAAACCTCTTTAATATATCCTAAAGGTAGTAAGCCTAATAGTTTAAGCTTTTAACTATAGCGAGAAGTTCCTATTAGCCTACTCCTTAATACTACTCTATATTACTAAGCTTCTATAAGTAGCAAGTAACTAGTAACTACTAGGTATTAATATATTATAATAGGATATTAGATATAGCCTTTATAGAAGCGTCTATCTTAACCCTTATTTTATAAGTTAGGTCCTAATATTAGAGAGTAGTTACTAAGTAGAAGGTAGCTTAGAGATATTTAAAAGCCTATTAAAACTCGCTTCCTTTCTTATTTTTCTTACTACCTTTTAGTAAGGATATTATTAGGGCTATAATACCTAAATATCCTATAATAAACTTATAGTAGAAGTTATAGAATTTAAAGATAATTTAGATTTCCTATTATATCTTTAGTAGCTTCTATTTAGCAACCGCTTAGATATAGGTTTAGTCTATTAATATACTTTTAGGTATCATAATATACCTTAGGAACTCTACGTATTATTAGTAGAACCTATACTTACTAAGCTTAGTATAGAGCGCCTACTAGTGAAGCCTGCGGAGTACTTAGCGAAGGTCTTCTATATATTGCTCCCTTATCTTAAAGTAGACTATAATATTATCTATACAGGCGATATAATAGGTATTTAGTAGCTTAGTAAGCGCTTAGTAAATATACGCCTGGAATTTAGCTAGGGCGTTTATAAGTCTAAATATTATAATAATATATTTAAAGTACCTATAATATATCCTAAAAGCTATCTTCTAGTAGTCTTCTAGCTTAATATAAATATAGTAGTATATATCTTAAAGGTTAATTTTTAAGATCTATTTTACTTCCTAAAGCCTATCTAATAGCTTATTAAGAAGAGCGAGTAAGTATTAGTTCTTTAGTATTACCTTATTAAGGCCTTAGTAATCTATATAAAAGTATAGGGATCTATCCTTCTTAGGTATAAATAGAATAGGGGCGCCTGCCTTACAAGTTAAGGGTTAAATCCGCCCTATTGCTTAGTTATTAGTAATATATTAGTAGAGTTCCTCTAACTAATACTTATTTAGTAAGCAGATAGACCTATATAGAGGTGTCTACTCTTTAACTAAGTTAATAGCATATTTTATGCCCTCTAGGGCTAGGTATTCCTTTACTAACTACTTATTAAATATTACTTATTCGCTAAGTAGCTCTAGTAGTAACTCTATATCGCCCTCTAGGGCATCCTCTTCGCCTAGAGCCGCTATTAACAGCTTATAGGGGGTGACTTTCCCTAATATATATATAATATAAGCCTTCTAGCTAATCTTAATAACCTCTTATATAAATACTAATAGCTTAGTAATACTAAGGCATTTATATCCCTAGGTATTTATCTAGGTATTAATTATAATACCTTCTCTTCCTATAGAATATTATAGTAGGAGGAGGTCCCCTACTCCTTTAAGGCAGGGAGCTTTAGCAAAGAGTTACTATATCTTCCTCGCTTCTCTCCCTAAGTTAATAAGAAAGAATATTAACTAGTATATATTCTAGCCTATTATAAATAACTTATCAAACCCTTCTAATATAGGGGCGCGGGCTACTATAGGTTATAGTTATAAGGGCCTAACTAGGTAACTACTAATAATATTAACCTAGGAATAGGAATCTATATTTATTACTACTTCTTATTTAGTACTATTCTAGAGAATAATTACTTATCCTTTTATAGTATCTCCCTTTAAGAAAGTATCTAAGTTTAACATAGGTGGGGGGGGGGGGGGGGGGGGTTATTAATATAAT
>JAOQIF010000538.1:0-59139 GCA_026260285.1 Colletotrichum sansevieriae | reverse complement strand
GAGGTGAATCCCTCCTAGAAACTCCCTCTTTTAGATAGCAACGAAGAATACTATTACTTCTTTTACTATTACTATTATTACCCCTGCTTACGTAACGATTACGTAACCTACCGACTAACAAGAGATATTATAAGACTTTTAATAAAGAACTTCTATTTTATAAAGAGTTAGTAAAAGCTCGCCCTATGATTTATTCCTATGCTAGTTATAGAAGTTATAAGCTCTAATATTTATAGTATATAACTTCTAGAGAAGTATAGTAGAGCGTATAATATTTTCTCTATTGCTTTACTTAAGCTATAATATAGCTAAAAGTCTACTAAGGGGTAGCTCCTAGACCTTAAAGAAGACCCTAAAGAATAGGAAGTTAAGGATATTATATTATAGAGGGAAGCGCTAATAAGCCCCCTATATTTAGCTAAATAGGAGGGCTAGCTAGTAGAGTATAATACCTAAGAGCCTAAAAATAACTAGCAAATGCTTTGCAAATCCTCGCTAGATTTAAGAAATCGTAGTATAAGTCATATTGTAAGTAGGATAACGAGTAGTATAGAACAACAAGAAAGTTAATTAACTATAAGATAGCTAAAACGCTAAGAGAAGAACCCCCCCTCATATAAAAGTAATGCAAAATCTATAGGTATCTAACCTTATATTACTATAGAAGTCTACTATATATTTGCTCAAGTTCTACTAGCACTACTACTTTTCGTTATTACTATTACCTTCTTCCTTATTATTATTATCCTTATTACTACTATTACTATCCTTACTCTCCTCCTCTGAGCTATTACTAATAATGTTATTATTATTACTACTCTAATTATTGCTCTCTATAGCATTATTAGAGTTACTATCCTCCGCACCTGCAGACTTATCCTCCTTATTACTACTAACCTAATACTAATAAGCTACTACTAAGTTATTACTAACCTTCTTATAAGAATTAGGTTAAGGTATAGGGCTACTACTAATAACCCTAAAGATAGTAATAAGAGCTTAGTAATAGGTATTATAAAGCATATAGGAACCTTGAATCTTTAAAGGCTCCTATGAGAGAAGCGTGGATATATAGGTATTACTCTTTAAGAGCTATATTATTAGGATATTAGTAAGTTTATTAAGAAAGGTAGCCTACTTAAAGATATAAGTTTTATTATATAAGTAAGTAGGAAGAGTATTATTAAGCTATATTATAATCTCGTTAACTAAAACCTTATCCTTAGCCTAGCGAGCTACTTATAAATACTTATTAGAATAATAAAAGAATAAGACTAACTATAAGGTAAGACCTACCTTAAGCAGAACCTATATATACGCCTAGGTATATAAAGCTACACTCTCCTCTATACTTATAGCAAGTAGTTAGTTATTATAATTCTTAGTACTAAGCTTAAGGCTAGTAGGGTTTACTAACTAGTTATAGAGGTATTAGAGAAGCTCTTGCCCCTACTCTATAGCTATAAAGATATAGAAAATCTCGCGCTATTAATACTAACTAGTAGTAATTATATAGGCATAACGCTTAACCTAGTTCTAATAGAAATAAATAGCACTAATAAAATAAGTAGGGATCTAGAAATAGGAAAAGCTAGCCTATACCTTCCCTAAATAATCGCTAAACTTACCCTATAGCACTTAATACTATAAACCTAATATAACTTATATATATAGTTACTAATATATTAATAAGCGCAAATAACCTAGGCATTCTTAGGGAGCTATAGCATATAGCTAATATAAGGTTCGCTACTACCTGCTTAGTTATGCTAATAGTTACTATTGCTAAGCTCGGACTTCGTAGGGCTATACTTAGCGAGGAGTTAGCAAATAAGGCTCTTAGCGCTTATAATAGTTATAGAAGTATTAAAGGATAGCAAGGATCCTAGAAAGGGTCTATAAAGGCTTGAT
This sequence comes from Colletotrichum sansevieriae, assembly GCA_026260285.1. Classification (NCBI taxonomy): domain Eukaryota; kingdom Fungi; phylum Ascomycota; class Sordariomycetes; order Glomerellales; family Glomerellaceae; genus Colletotrichum; species Colletotrichum sansevieriae. The sequence goes on along the minus strand of JAOQIF010000538.1, from coordinate 57,228 downwards.
AAAGAATATAGGAAATATAAAAGTAGTTATTAAATAATATAATATAATAAGGAGGAAAAAAGAACTAACCCTAGGGTAGAAAAAAGCTATTACTTTATAGATAGCTAAGAGACCTTATTAAATAATTATAGAGGTAGCTATAAATTCAGATAGTAAGAATAGTAATTATTTACTATAGCAGGTACTACCTACTAGGAGGTAGATATACTAAATTAGCAATAGTAGTTGCTATCTAACCTATTTAATAGCCTCGTGATATACTTATTAAAAAGGGGGATAATAGGATAAAAAACGAAGTTATTATAAGGGTATAATATAAGAGAGTACTCGCTAGATAAAGGGCGAAAGGCTAGAGAATAAATCTATTATTATAAAGATAACTATTCTCTTTTAAAAGAAAATAATAAGATCCCTTTAAACTAACCCTAGATAGAGGGTATAAAAGGGGCTTAAAAGGAGAGGAATTATAAGGAATAAGACTATAAGCTTAGCTATTATATCTATAACTCTAAGGGCTTTATTATCCTTTAGCAAATATATAGCGAACTATTACTACGCTAAATAATAGTAATAATAGTAAAGGACCTAGGGCCTACCCTAGATAACTAAGAGGGATAATAATAGAGGGCTAACCTATAATACCTAACCTTATAATAGGGACTACTATAATTAGAAGGGGGATAATTATAAGGGACTAGATACCTAGGCTAGAGAAGCTAGAGATACCTCAGCTAGTATAAGCTAAAAGGATAGAGAGGCCTATAGGTCTAGGGTATAGAACCCTCTATAGCAAGGACTTAGTAAATACTTACTAAAGGCTAGAAAAGAAGGATCTTAGAAGAAGCAAGCATAAGTAGCATAGCAATACTAGACCTACCTTTTAGGTGCTTCTACTATTAGTTTGACCTAACCGTGGCCCTTAGCCCCTAAATACCTTTATAATTCTATAATACTATATTTTATAACTATATTTACTATAAGGCGAAACCATATATTTATTATATCTAGATCTTTATATTAAGCCCTCTTATAGTTATACTTATAAAAAGCATATCTATAGCTATAGTTATTAGTTAATAAAGTTAGAAGCCTAGCGCTTCTTAACTAGGGGTATATTATAGTTAGTAAGTAGTTAAGTAGCTATATCTTCTATATTACTAATATAGGGAGGAAACGATTAGGAATCTAGGTTAAGAATATACTTAACTAGCTTCTCTTCTTCTAATAGCATAAGCTTTTATAAGTTTAATATAGTATTCTATTATATAAGTATACCTTTTAATTAGGTACCTAAGGTCCTAGGAGGGACTAAGTAGATTCTAGCTACTACTTAAATACTAAGATTTAGGGTTTAATTAATAGCCTAGATAGCTAGGTTTAATTAAGCTTCTTTAGTCTATAATATTATTATTTTATTATAGCACCGTATAGGTTATAAGGTAGAAGATAATATAGTTATAATTAGGTAGGCAGCTCGCTTATCTAGGTAGCTCGCTTATTAACTACGTTAGCTTATTTATTTAATCCTAAAGTAGTTATAACATAGTACCCTATATCTATTATAAAGAGCGGGCCTATACTACCAGGAACCCTATAACTAGCATTTATATTTATAGATTATATTTTAAATATATCTCTAGACTAGGTACTCCTTATACTAACTACTTCTTTTATAACTCTTAAGAGAGTTACTTATATAATAATCTAAGTATTTATAAGCGCTATAGGTATAGAATTAGATATAATAATAAGGTAAGGAGTAGCAGAGAATTTAATAATATTAAGGAGATTCTATAGTCCTAAATTCTAATAATTACTATAATTATAACTATAGCTAAGTTTAACTTCTTACTTGTTTAAAATAACCTCTATTATTAATAAGCTTAGGAATATTACTCTAAAGCTAGGTTTATATACTCTTATTACTCTTTTATAATAAAGCTACCTCTAGAGTTTAATTACATAGAAATTATAAACTTCTTAGGGCTTTAAATTATAAATTAAGGAAAGAAAATAGGATTTCTAAATATATTTATATAGAATAAGGGGAGGGGTAAGAGAAAAAGGAAATAAGAAGTTAGTTAGATTATAATAGGAAATTAAGGTAAATAATTTATAAATAGGTTTACAAAACTAAACTTAAAATATATCTAAATATAAAATTAATAAGATCCCCTTTATAAGTATCCTTCTCTTTCTCTGTCATAGTAAATACTTTAATATAATATTAGTAATAATCTTATTAAGAAGGGGGGTAGGGGGGGTCTACTAATATCCTCCCTAGGGGCTAATAACTATGATTTTAATACCCTCTTTCTCTTTCTCTTCTTCTCTCTTATCTTTAGGTTATTAATCTTTATTTATTTAATAAGAAAGGTTCTTAGTATTATTACTAGGAAGCTAACGGTATTATATATCCCTAGGTCTTATAACTATATTAGAGTTACTCATAGATATTAAAGTTACTTTCTACTAGGTTATTATTATATTAAATAGTAATAAGGAGGCGTGTGTAAATAAATTATAAGGAACAATAGCGGGTGCAGGATGCAGAGATATGCTATTAGCAAAACGTTGGCGAGTCAGGGGCGGATAAATATACCTTGGAGAAAGCTCTATATGCTATAGACTTAGAAGGTTAAGTAATAGTTTAATATAATAATAGATACCTATATTTTAATATTCTAGCCTTTCCTAGTTAAAGCTTTTAGCTATATTCTTATAACTCTATTACTTCTATCTTAATTTAAAAAACTGGCGCTAGTTAGAATATCTAAAGCAAACTAGTAATAATATACTAATAAGTAAGTAATAGAGTTTAATTATAATAAACTCTAGGCTAGGTATATAGAATATAACTAATAGGGTCTTAGCTAATAAGATATTAATTATTTACTAAGCCCTGAGATATAGGGAATATAGCGTAGATACTACGCTAGGGGAATAGATAACCCTAGTAATAATATAGCAAGAGGAATAACCCCGAGGGGTTAGGCTAGGTCCTAGGTAGCGCTAGACTAGGCAGACTACCCCTCGAGGGGCGAATAGATAGCAAGTAGTAGCTAATAGGGCACCCCGCCTAGGACTCCCTGAGAAGCTAGTATCTATAGTATTCTTACTTAGGCTATAGGGTTACTATAGACGCAGCAAGAGAGCCTTATAGAGTAAATATATCTATAATAGCAGCAGCATAAGGAATAAACTACTACCCTACTATAGGAACTTACTAATCGCTTAGTAATAAGATACCTATAGAGAGAATATAAAAAGCCCCCTATATATAACTACTATATTATAACTAAGGACTTTATTATAAATTAGGTTAGTAACTAGATCTAAGTAATTAAAGATAGAAACTAATTACGCGCTAGTAGTATACTAGAGCAGCAGGTCTAATAGGCCTCTACGCTCTACTCTATAGTCCTCCTGTAATAGGCCCGTGCGCTAAGGGGGCTTTTTCGAAAGCTGCGCAGCTAAGTCTATCTTATCCCAGCCCACTATACGCCTAGGGCCTCGGGATATAATAATAACTTATAGAAAATAGATATAATATTAAAGAGCGCGTTAATAGTTAATTAGATATAGTAGACTCCGCGTTAGAGGCCTAGACCTCTTAACCCCGAGGCCTAATAAGTAAGAAAAGACCTCAATATAGTATTTATTAGCGCTATAGGGTTTAAGAGGAACCTTAAGTATCTTATTATTGAATTAGGCTCTATATCGCTATATAAGCTCGACTTAATAATCACTAATTAGTAAGAAGTAGAAGAGAAAGGTTTAAGCTTACTAAAGGTTAATAAAGCTAAAAACTAATACCTAATTAATAAGAGACTCCTGCTATACCTCTAGGACTAAAAATATTACTTTAATAAAACTACTAGTAATATATTACCTCCCTACTACTCTTATAACTACTAAATTAAGCTAGAACTAGGTATAAAGGAGTAATTAACATTCTACCTACTATATAAGTAGTTACTCCTAGAGCTTAAGGCTACTAGATAATACCTCCTAGATAATTTAAAAAAGGGCTTTATAGCGCTAGGTAACGCCCTATTTATATCCCCTATATTATTTGTTTAGAAAGCCAATAGCTACCTATAGTTCTATATTAACTTCTAAAGGCTAAACGGATTCATTAAGAAGGACTAGTACCTATTACTCTTAATTAATAAGATACTAAGCTAAATTAGCTAAGCTAAGCTATTTATAAAAGTCAATATCTATTAAGCGTTTTACTAGATCTATATATACCCCTGTAAGGGATTAGGATTACAGTGCCGAGCCGGCGCTGAACTAGCGCCGGGCCTCTGCTAAGGTTTAACTATATTAGTCAGCTAAGCCTTAAAAAGGGGCGCTATATATATAAATAGCTAGAAGGGCTAACTTACCTTCTTAATAATAATTAAACCCTATATTACTACTACTCCTTCATTCCCTAGCCTAGCCTTTCAGGCTATAACCTTATAATTAGGTAAGTTCTATCTAATTAATAAGTAGCTAGCTCTAGAATAAGTAATAGTATAAGATCAGGCTACTAAGGCATTACTAGCGCCTCTATACCTAATAAGTTAAGTAAAAGCTTTACTTCTAAAACTACTCTAGTTATTATAAGCCCTAATATAGTCCTCTTAGCTAAGCTTATTATAACTATTTAGCGCTAAGCTGACTAGAATAATGCGCTTATTCAGGCCCTATCTACACGCCCTATACTAATCTCTAAGACCTCTAAGACCTAGGCTTATAAATATAAATACCCTCTAGTATACCCTTATAGAACCCTTACTAAAGATAGTATACTAGCTTAAATCTATAATTAGCTAATAGTAATAGAAGATAGTAATACCATCTAGCTTAGAGCTGTAAGAGTATGGCTAAAGGCCTAAACCAGGAAAGGCTAGAATGTTGAAACGTAGATATCCGTTATTATATTAGACTATTGCTTAACCTTTCTAAGTTTCTCGCTTGCAGAGTTTTCTCCAAGGTATATTTATTCGCCCCTAACTCGCTAACGTTTTGCCGATAGCGTCGTAGCTCTGCATCCTGCACCCGCTACTATTCCTTATAATTACCCCCCCTTCTAAAGCCTTAGTCCCTAAGGCGCACTAGTAGGGTAATATAGCTCTATGTTACTAACTATAGGGTAATAGTTTAGCGCCTTTATTATATTATTTGCTATCGCTCCTTCCTACGCTAGATTTAGGCTACTATAGCGAATAACATATTTTATTTTCTAGCGGTTTATATATTTTGAATTTTAAGTATCGCTATTATTTTTTAATTAGTTACTAATAGTTATACGACCGTTTAGCGGTATATAGCTAGTAATTATTTAGCCTTATTACCTAGCGATGCTAATTATAAAAGGGCGTCTACTTTTCAAGGTCTCCGACCTAGCTAGATTTTTCTCCCTTTAGTATCTTTTTTTTAACTTAGTAGCCTTTATTATTTTTCTTCTCGTTATCTATTCTACGAACCTTTACTATAATTATTAATTTTCCTTACTCTTCTTTTTCTAATTTATTTCTTTTACTATTATTTCACTAATAGTTCTCCGTTATATCTTATATTATGCGTATAGGTGCGATTCTCGCTAAATACCTATACGATCCCGAGATCCTCTCTAGTAACCTTACTAGTAATTCTAATAATAGCTATCCCTATCTTAGCTATCTCTATAAGATATATTAAGATATTATTAACCTTTGCTATATATATAGCGAACATATGCAGAAGTATATCTATTATAACTTTAATAAGAAGAAGTATGCTGCTATAAGTCTCCGCTAGTTCGCCGCTAGGTTGCTATATGCTAATACCTAGTAGGTTCCCTAGGAGCTTTAGGGCGCAGCCTAGACTACCTAGAATATATTCTATTAGATCTAAATTTAGGAATAGGAGGGTATCTTAACCCCTCTTTATTATTATCATATTCTCGCTTCCCTCGCTAACTATTTAGTAGCATAGAAATATATTACTAAGCTAATCTATAATCCTACTACTAGTAGTAGTAGCTATAATATAGAGCAGCTCTAACTCTAAGAGCTTACTTCTATTTATAAGCACCTCGCCCTCAATATCCTAATTCGCATAGGCTATTGCTTACTACTCCCTCGCTAATTATATCCTACTAATAACTAGTTCTAAGTTAATACCCTTCGTAATAATATCAATATTCTTCAGCGCCTAAACGCCGCCTAGCTGCTATATATTTATAATAATAATCCTGCTATATACCTCTATAACGAAATCGATTATCTAGTTAATAACCCTTTAATAAAACTAGTCCCTAAGCACCCTCATAAGTATAATATTAACTCCTTTCCTAAGTTTAGCAAGTCGCTTTAAGACGACCTCCTTAAGTACGCCTCTAATAATATTCCCTCCTGCTTTATCGCTATTACTAGTACTCGCCCTATCTCTCGCACTTCATACCTCTATATTCCTATTAAATATAGCTAAGAGGATAGTAATAATTTAGCAAAGAAGGCTAGAAAGGCTAAGAAAACTAAGGCTACTATTACTATCTCTAATAATAGCTCTAGTAACGAGTCGGGTAGCGAGGCGGATAATAGCTCTAGTAGAGAGTCAGGTAGTAACCGGGGTAGTAAGTCCGGTAGTAAGTTAGCAGGTAGTTAGTCTGCAGGCGATAATAATAGGGATACTAGTAATATTAGTAACGCTAGCTTAGCGACTAGTCGCTATAGTGCTATTCGTAGTCGTGGTAGTCGGGGTGCTCGCGCCCGTAGCTATAGTTAGAAGTAAATAACTATTTAGATAGTTAGCTCCCTCCTTTTTCTTATAGGATAATACCCTTCTTTTGCTATAATATTAGCGATAATTTGCTACTTAATACGATTAATATTCTACTTCTTAATTTAGCTTCTATTCGATAGTCTCGTGATTTATAATTAGCAACTCGTTGCTATAACCTCGCAACTAGTTATCCCACTTCTTATAAGACCTCCTATACTATCTATCGAACTTATAAACAACCTCCTATATATTTGCTAAGTTCTCTATAGGTTCCTATATATTATATTCTATAAGCTATCCTACCTATTTAACTAGATACTGCGCATTATTGCCAATACCTTACTATATAATAATCTCTTCTACCTCCTATTCCTCTAGCTTATCCTCGAGCTCTAGGTATATAGGCGAACCCTCGCTGCCCTCTTAGCAGTTATCCTATAGTTCTAATAAGGTAATAGAGAATATATTATATATCTATTAGTACTATAGTAGCAGATAGACCCTATATGCTTACGTACTAACTAGTTCTATAATAGCTACCTATATAAACCTAGGTGCTAATTTTTTATTCTTAAACTAGAAGTTCTTTATTAACAGCCCGATAACCTATCCCTAATAGTAGGTCTAGTCCTTATGCCTTGTGTTATAATACTTAGCTTACGCCTTAGTAGCCTTCTGCTACTATTCCTAAGCCCTCTCGCAGAGTCTCGAAATATATTCGATTCGCTTCCTTACGCCCTGCACCATAACCCTATTCACAAGGGCCACGTATTCTATATAACGCGGGTAATAACTATATAGGGCCTCTATCAGCAAGTAGCTAGTAGTACTATAGCAACTATTATTATATGCAAACTCCGCCTCGGGCAGCTAGACCGCTTATTCTTATAGCGAATCGCTAGCATACGCTCGCAGGTACTTTTCTAACATCTAGTGCATCTTTTCTAACTACCTATCAGTCTAGGGATAGTATATAGTAGAGAAGCAGCGCTTAATATCCCTCTCTCTTATAAACTCTTCCTAAAATTAGCTAGTTAGGAGCTTATCTTAGTTGCTAATAATACCCTCTAGAGTGCTAAAACGGCATTCAACCCGTTCGTAGATAATCCGTACTAACTCAGCAGCTATTAGCCGCTTCGTTATTAGAATAAATATAGCAAACTTAGTTATTTAATATATAATAACGAGAACTATATCGCATTCTCCGCCTATATGCTAAAAGCTCGCTAGCAATCTGGTAATAAAGTCTATACTTATTTCCTAGAATAGGTATATAAGTAAGGATAGTAGTTATAATTTCCTATAAGGCTTATGCCTCGGAACGCGGTTCCCCTAGCATATATAGCACCTAGTAACGTAATTATATATATCTATAGCTAAGTTTAGCTAATAGAAGTTCCTCGAGATTAGCTCAGTAGTCTTATTCACCCCTATATGCCCCGCCCTGTAGTCGTTATAGTATTAGCAAAGGATCTCTAGCCTTAGAGACCCTTCTTATAGTATCTCTAGCTATCCCTTATAGAATAGGGTTCCCTAGCTATCGATTATATAGCCCCTATAATCGCTAGCTAGTCTGCGCACCCTCTCTGATTATATCTAGTAGTATAAGTCGTTAGCCTATAGTCTGCAGATAAGATTTTCTATTGCTTCAGAGGGTTACTAACTATCTGCTATTTCACCCGTTATAAGCTCCCTTATAACCTAGCAGAGGATATACTATTATGCTATAGTAACCCTAGCTCCAAACGAGTCCTCTTAGTTAATAACCTCTCGCTAAGCTTTCTCTATATTACCCCTTGCTCTTTAGCATTAGGTTATTATAGTTACTATAGTTATAGTAATATTAGCGCGCTATAGAGCGCGATACTAACTAGAGACCGAGGTATCTCCGCCCCTAGAGCTATCCGTCTAGAAGGGGCACCTTATGCTAGCCCTTATAGTATTAATAAATGCTTTTGAGGTCTCTATACTACCTTATAGTATAGTAATGCTTATCTAAAGGTCTACTAGTAGTTCGCTAACGAGCCTTAGCTTCTTTACTAGAGTTAGGAGTACGTTATTATACTTCACCTCCCCCTCTATATAGTCTAGCCTCCTAGATAGACTATCTGCTAGGTTTATAACCCCCGACCTATGCTCTAGGTCGAAGTTAAACGCTAAGAGTTTATATACCTACCTAGCAAGCCTTCCCTAAAGGTCCCGCATAGGCGTGCTAATAACTCCCTTTAGTACCTAGTAATCTATTAGGACTATAAACTTCTTTAATATACCCTGAAGGTAATAAGCTTAATAGTCTAAACTCTTAACTATAGCGAGAAGTTCCTATTAGCCTGCTCCCTAACGTTGCTCCGTATTACTAAGCTTCTGCGAGTAGTAGGCGACTAGTTGCTACTAACTATTAATATACTATAATAGGATACTAGATATAGCCTTTATAGAAGCATCTATCTCAACCCTTATCTCGCGGGTTAGGTCCTAGTATTAGAGAATCGTTACTAAGCAGAAGGCTGCTTAAAGCTGCTCAAAAGCTTATTAAGCCTCTTCTAGCTAGTAAAACTCGCCTCCTTTCTTACTATTCTTACTACCCTTTAGTAGGGATATTATTAGGGCTATAATACCCGAATATCCTATAATAAACTTATAGTAGAAGTTATAGAATCTAAGGAAGACCTAGATATCTTAGTATATCTTTAGTAGCTTCTATTCAGTAATAGCTCGGACGCGAGTTTAATCTATCGATATACCCTTAGGTGTAATAATATATCCTAGGAATTCTACCCGCTATTAGTAAAACCTATACTTATTAAGCTTAATATAGAGCTCCTACTAGCAAAGCCTATAGAGCACTTAGAGAAGGTCCTTCGTATGCTGCTCTCTTATCTCTAAGTAGATTATAATATTATCTATATAAATAATATAATAAGTATCTAGTAGCTTAGCGAGCACTTAGTAAATATATACCTAGAATATAGCTAGGGCGTTCGTAAGTCTAAATAGCATAATAGTATATTCGAAGTGCCTATAACGCGTCCTAAACGCCGTTTTCTAGCGATCCTCTAGCTTAATATAAATATAGTAGTATGCATCTCGAATATCGATTTTCGAGATCTATTTCGCTCCCCGAAGCCTATCTAATAGTTTACTAATAAGAGGGAGTAGATATCGGTTTTTTATTATCACCTTATTTAGGCCTTAATAATCTATATAAAGGCATAGGGACCTATCTTTCTTAGGTATGAAAAGGATAGGGGCGCCTGCCTCACTAGTTAAGGGTTAGATCCGCCCTATCGCTTAGTTATTAGCAATATATCAGCGAAGTTCTTCTAACTAATGCTTATTTAATAGGTAGATAGGCCTATATAGGGGTTTCTTTCCTTCGATCAAATCGATAGTATATTCTACACCCTCTAGGACCAGGTATTACTTTACTAACTATTTATTAAACGTTACTTATTCACTAGATAGTTCTAGTAGTAACTCCGTATCGCCCTCTAGGGTATCTTCTTCTTCTAGAGCCCCTATTAGTAGTTTATAGGGAGCGATATTCCCCGATATATATATAATATAGGCCTTCTAGCTATTCTCAACGATCTCTTATGCGAATACTAATAGCTTAGCGATACTAAAGCATTCATATTCCTAGGTATTTATCTAGGTATTAATTATAATACCCTCTCTTCTTATAGAGTATTATAATAGGAGAAGGTCCCCTGCTCCCTTAGGTTAGGAGGCTTTAGCAAAGAGTCGCTATATCTTCCTCGCTTCTCCTCCTAAGTTAATAAGGAAGAATATTAACTAATATATATTCTAGCCCGTTATAGATAACCTATTAAACCCTTCTAATATAGGGGTAATAGTTACTATAGGTTGTAGTTATAAGGACTTAGCTAGTTAGCTACTAATAATATCGACCTAGGAATAGGAATCTATATCTACTACTACTTCTTATTTAGCAATATTCTAGAGAACGATCGCCTATCCTTTTATAATAGCTCCCTTTAGGAGGGTATCTAGTTCTAATTCAGGCGCAGGGGTTACTAGTATAATCCCCTAGCCTACTCGTTTTCTAATAAGTTAAGTTCCTTAACTCTTAAGGATTAGATTATATTAATCCTCGCTTTCTCAGCAAGTACTTAGTATCCTCCTGCTATTTTATTCATGCTTCGTTTCGCGCGTTTATCTAAGTAGTCTACCCTCTTATACCCCTTTCGCTTATAGCTAAAGTATACTATATAATCCGATATTATAGGTTATATACTAGGGCTAGATATAGACCCGTTCTAGTTAGATCCCTACGTCGCGCTACTAACCTATCGGGGAGGTATTAGGCTTTATAAACCCCGTATTATCTTCTAGCTAGAACCCTACTAGCTTATCTTTTAACCCGACCTCGCTACTAGGGGCCCTCTTGGGTTATGCTCTTCCCCTATATGCTATTTCTTGCTTTCGCTTCGCAGAGGTTTGCTGCCCTATTAGTAATATATCTCCTATAAGCATTTAGCTTCTATAATTATATCTCTTAGCCTCTATATCTCAACTTTCTAACGTTCGAGTTCCCTATATAGGAATAGGGCTAATCGGAAGTATAGTATATAGGCCTTAGCCTTGCTATCTTCTATACTAACTATACCTAAGTCCTAATATATTACTAACTATTTAGTAAAGAACTATATTAGTAACTACGTCTCCTTCTGCCTTATTATATCGAGCTTCTCGCGGTACCTTCGCTCTTAAAGCTCGGGGTTAATATAGTATTAGTAAGTAAACGCTATAAAGTCGGCCTATGCTAGGTCTCCTTCTAGACTAGCCCTATAGTATCGCTACTAGGTCTATAGGGATAGGCTTATCTTCGTGAGTGCCTATTAGACCTATTGCTCTAGCATACTACTAGTATATAGTCGGTTTCTATCCTCGATTGCTTAGATCTAGTCGCTAACCTAGTCTATAGTAAAGTCCTCGGTTATAATATAGTAGTTATATATAGGGGGCTTTTTATATTCTCTCTACGAGTATCTAGGCGCTAAGCGATTAGCAAGTTCTCGTAGTAGGGTAGCGGTTTATTCCTCATACTACTATTACTATAGATATATCTGCTCTATAAGGCTCTCCTATTATTTCTATAGTAACCCTATAGCCTAGGCAAGGATGCTAGAAATACTAGCTTCTCGGGGCGTCCTAGGCGGGGTGCCCTATTAGCTATTGCTCGCTATCTATTCGCCCCTCGAGAGGTAGTCTACCTAGTCTAGCGTTATCCGGGACCTAGCCCGACCCCTCGGGGTTATCCCTCCCGCTATATTATTACCCGGGTTATCTATTCCCCTAGTATAGCGTCCGTACTATATTCCCTATATCTCAGGGCTTAGCGAATAACTAGTATCTTATTAGCTAAAACCCTATTAGTTATATTCTATATACCTAGCTCGGAGCTTATTATAATTAAACTCCGTTACTAAATCGTTAGTATACTATCGCTAGTTCGCTTTAGATATTCTAACTAGTGCTAGTTTCTCAAATCGAGGTAGAAGTAATAGAATTATAAGAGTATAGCTAAAGGCCTAAACTAGGAAAGGCTAGAATATTAAAACGTAGATATCTATTATTATATTAGACTATTACTTAACCTTCTAAGTTTCTCGCTTATAAAGTTTTCTCTAAGGTATATTTATTCGCCCCTGACTCGCCGACGTTTTGCCAATAGCGTCGTGGCTCTGCATCCTGCACCCGCCACTGTTCCTTACAAGAGCCTCTAAGCTATAGAAGATCTATTAGATACTTATAAGAGTAACTACTAAGCTATAAATATAGTAGTATTATTACTATACTAGCCTTACTAATCTAATATAAGCTAACTTCTCTATATTTACTTACTAAGATTATATTAACCTAAGATTATGGGGATATTAGCTATGTATCTTCTTTAATAGCTTTTAATAAGAACCTAGCTAATAGCCTCTCTAGTTCTTTATTGAGTAATTAGTAATTTATTAAGCCCTTAGGACCCTAGACTTTAAAGAGTCTTAGGCCTGCCTAAGCCCTTACTTTTTATTTCCAGCTTTTACCCTAGCTTTAGTAAGGCTTTAAATACTAGAAGTTTGATATATAATAGCTATATACTATAGCTATTACTATAGAGCAGCTATAGGATATATACCTAGAGTAGTATAGCTATAAAGGACTTATAGAGCTCTGAGCGCTACTAGTATAAGTAGCTACTACTAAGCTAGCCCTAAAGAGGGCTTATTTTAATTATAGTAGCTCTAATACCCTAAGTAGCGCTTGCCTGAAGAATAGCAAGCCAGGCTATTATAAGGCTAACTACTAGGCTAATCTATAGTATAAAGAGTGCTATAAGAAGGGCTACCCTACTAATTAGTATTATAGCTACTAGTAGGTTGCTAAGCCCTTAGCAGGCTTAGGTAGTCCCTGCATAAGTATTAAAGCTATATAGGTATTATACTTAATGCTAACTATATTACTAATAGGTGAGATTATAGGTATACTTGCTATAGGAGGCATATAGATCGGGAAGGATAGCGTTTTTAAGCTATATTTATTAGAGGATGAATAGACTACTACTACTAAGCCCTTGGGGATCGGTAGGCAAAGCCTGCTAGCATATAGGTGAAAGACCCGAAGCCAGGCGGAAGCCGACGGCGCGTAGGTATAAGACCTGAAGCTGCGCGGAAGACAACAGACTGCCGAGTGCCCAGGGGGGCTCTAGCGAAGCTAATAGCGCGTAGGTGCAAGGCCCGAGGCTATATAGAAGCTAGCCTAGCCTGCTAGCACATAGGTAAAAGACCCGAAGCTGCGTAGAATATAATAATAGAGCTGCTAAGTGCCCGGGGGACCTCTAGCGAAGCTATAGTAACTAAGTAAAAGACCTAAAGGCCTAGAAATAACTAATTATAAGCGCTATAGAGGGTTTAAATCCCTATATAAGCAGGAGTTTTATAGATTAATAGACTTAGAGACTAAGCCCTCTAAAGGGGGGGTAATTATAAGGGACTAAGATTATAGCGCTAAGCTAGTGCTAAACTAGCGCTACGCTTTTGCTAAGGTTTAACTATATTAGTTAACTAAGCCCTAAAAAGGGGTGCTATGCGTATAAGTAGCTAGAAGGGCTAACTTGCCTTCTTAATAATAGTCGACCCCTATATTACTGCTAATCCTTCCTTCCCTGGCCTGGCCTTTTAGACTATAACCTCATAACCCCGACTTAGAAAACCTAATAATATTTTAAGCTTAGTATAGCTCTTATAAATATAAAGTCCTACCCTTTAGGCTCTATAGTAGCCCAGCGATATACTAATAGTATATAAATAATATACTTCTAGAATACTTAGATAATTTCTATATAATATATATAGATAATATCCTAGTTTACTTAGAGGACCCCCTCTAATATAATGAGTATATTAAGAAGGTCCTTAACTAGCTACGCTAAGTAGGGCTTTAGGCTAATATTAAGAAGTATAAATTTAATATAATTATAATACGCTACCTTAGGTTTATTATTACTACTAAAGGGATAAGCTCTAACTCTAAGAAGGTCTCTATAGTAAAAAGCTAGTAGCTACTAACTATAATATATAATATCTAGTCCTTCCTAGGGTTCTATAACTTCTATTATTAATTCGTTACGAATTATAAAAAGATCGCTTGACTACCTACTAAGCTTATAGCTAAAGATGCCTAGTTTAATTTTAATAATAACTATATAGTAGTATTTATAATATTAAAAGAGGCTTTAATATTAGCCCCTATTTTATACTACTAGAAGCCTAAACTACTAACCTAAGTTAAGATAGATACCTCTAAATCTATCTATACTACTACCCTCCTCTAATAGCAAACTAATAATAGTCTATAGCACCTAGTAGCCTATTTCTTAAAGACTATATTACTAATAGAGATAAATTACCCTATTATAACCATAAAATAATAATAATAATAATTGTAGTATTAGAAGAATAGAGAGCTAAACTTTCTATAGTTACCTAGCATTTTAAGGTTATTATAAACTACTAACTGCTACTCTATTTTATAACTAAATAGCTTCTAAATATTTGCTAAGCCTAGTAGTTAGGTATCTTAGCTAGGTTTAACTTCTATATCTAGTACTACCCTAGGTATAAAAACGTATTAGCTAATAAGCTATCTATAAATTAGATTATACTTAGGTATTACTACTACTAAACTACCTATCCCTAGAAGTTGTAAATAAGCTATGCTAGCTACTAAAAGCTACTCTAAGTAGCCCTATGGCTATTATTAATACCCTAGAGCTAGAGGATAAGCTAAGAGGCTACCTCCTAGTCGAATAGGTCTTTTAATTAAATTATAAACCCGATATGCTATTACGTTAAGCACTAAGATTACTTATAGTTACTAAAAAGGAGCGCTAGAGGACATATAATAAGCTCTTAACTATAGATAGAAAACTTATTATACTAGAGGAAGAGGACCTATAAGTAAAGCTAATCTATAAAGCTTATATTTAGACGCTTATAGCATAGATAGAGTAAAATAAGACTATTAAGCTTCTAAAGGAATATTACTACTAGCCCTAGTTACCTATTAATATTGAAGAATATATTTATAACTACTATACCTACTATTAGGCTTAGAAGCTAAGAGATAAGCCCCTAAGCAAGTTAAAACCCTTATTAATACTAGATTACACCTAGGAATATATTATAATAGACTTTATATTATACCTACCTAATTAATATAGGTATAATAACATAGTTTTAGTAATATACTACCTATTAAAGAAGATAGCCTCGCTTCTCTATTATAGGACTATTATAGCGCAGGACCTCGCCTAGCTATATTATACTTATATATTCTAATATACTAGGTTCCCTGCTATAATTATATCTAATAAAAGCCCTTGGTTTATTTTTAACTTCTAGAACGGGCTCTATAAGGTATATAGTATAACTATATAGCTAAGTATAGTAGGTTATATAGAGACTAATAGATAGATAGAAATTCTTAACTAATACCTAACTTAACGCCTCTACTGATAAATAAACTAGTTCTAGAATAACTAGAGCGAAATACTCTCTACTATAGATTTCGCCTAGGTAGTATTATTAAAAAATACTATAGGGCTTATATTATTTAAGATCGAACGAGGATATCTACTATAGATAAGTTTTAAATAGGATTAATATATATAGAGGTTCTTAATAATAAAGGGAAAGATTAACTAGGGTAACGCCTAGTAGCTTATATAAAACCTCTATAATATTTAGGATATTACTAAAGGGAATATAGCTATAGCTTAATAACGTTATGCTCGCGCTATAAATTGCTACTACTAACCTAATAACTTAGCTATAGGAGACTCTATATATATATTAATAGAGGGATAGCGGTAAGAGAACTCCTCGAAGCCATCTATATTATAGAATAAACTGTGGCTAATTAAAGCTACTAGCCCCGGGGGGATATAGGTACTAGATCTACTAAAAGAATATAACTATTACTTAGTATTCTACCCTAATAAGCTTTCAAAAGCTACTAGGACTCTCTACTAGGTTAATTTAAAGCCCTACTACTTACTATTAAGGTTAATAATAAGTTAGAATGTAAGGTTATATAAGTAACTACTAGCTAGTTATACTAAGGATAGTTATAATATAATACTAACTAGAAAGGCTATAACTATAACCCTACTTAGTATAATACTAAGAGTTTCAAGTATGCCCTAATAGTGCTATAGGACTTCTATATTACTAACCTAGCTACTATAGGACTACTTAAATAACTTTTAGCTTAGCTTCTAGCTATTACCTAAGATAAGGACCCTGCTATTATAAGTAATAATAACGCCCTAGGGTAGCTATTAGGAGCGGGAACGCTATTTAGGGGAATTCTTATATATATAGTAATTAATTACTACAGATAGTAATACTAGTAAGAGGGGGGGGGGTAAGATTATAGCGCTAGGCTAGACCTACTTAAATTTCTGGTTATATAACCTATCATAATGTAAGGAACAACAGCGGGTGCAAGATGCAAAGCCACGCTATCGGCAAAACGTCGGCGAATTAGGGGCGGATAAATGCACCTTGAAGAAAACTCTGCAAGCTGCAGACTTAGAAGGTTAAGCAATAGTTTAATACAATAACGGATACCTACGTTTCAGCATTCTAGCCTTTCTATAAAGGTATTAGGGGCTAAGGGCCACGGTTAGGTCAAACTAATAGTAGAAGCACCTAAAAGGTAGGTCTAGTATTGCTATGCTACTTTTGCTTGCTTCCTTTAAGATCCTTCTTTTCAGCCTTTAGCAAGTACTTGTTAAGTCCTCGCTATAGAGGGTTCTATACCCTAGACCTATAGGCCTCTCTATCCTTTTAGCTTATACTAGCTGAGGTATCCCTAGCTTCTCTAGCCTAGGTATCTAGTCCCTTATAATTATCCCCCTTCTAATTATAATAATCTATACTATAAGGTTAGGTATTATAGATTAGCCCTCTATTATTATCCCTCTTAGTTATCTAGGGTAAGCTCTAGGTCCTTTATTATTATTATTATCTAGTATAGTAGTAGTTTGCTATATATTCGCTAAAGGATAATAAAGCTCTTAGAGTTATAAATATAATAGCTAAGCTTATAGTCTTATTCCTTATAGTTCTTCTCCTTTTAAGCCCCCTTTATAGCCTCTATCTAGGGTTACTCTGAAGGAATCCTATTATTTTCTTTTAAAAGAGAATAGTTATCCTTATAGTAATAGAATTATTCTCTAGCTATTTGCCCTTTATCTAGTAAGCACTCTCTTATATAATACCCTCATAATAACTTCATTTTTTATCCTATTATCCCCCTTCTAAATAGGCATATTATAAGGCTATTAAATAAATTAGATAGTAACTACTATTACTAATTTATTATATCTATCTCCTAGTAAGTAGTACTTATTATAATAAATAATTACTATTCTTACTATCTAAAGTTATAGCTATTTCTGCGATTATTTAATAAGGCCTCTTAGCTATTTATAAAGTAATAGCTTTTTTCTACTCTAGGGTTAGTTCTTTTTTCCTCCTTATTATATTATATTATTTAATAACTACTTTTATATTTCCTACATCCTTTATTAAGCCTTTATAAACCCTTTGGAGGATCCTTCCTATCCTTTTATACTTCTATAACTATTATAAGTATTAAGAGCCTTATTTACTAACTTCTCGCTAAGTATAGCCCTACTAAGTCTAAGCTTAGCAATAGCAACTATTAGCATACCTAAGCGGGTAGTAGCGAGCCTTGTATTACCAATGCGCTATAGCTCCCTAAGAATACCTAGGTTATCTATACTTATTAATATAATAGTAACTATATATATAAGTTATACTAGATTTATAATATAAAGTGCTATAAGGTAAGTTTAGCAATTATTTAGGGAAGGTATAGGCTAACGTTTCCTATTTCTAGATCCCTATTTATCTTATTAGTACTATTTGTTTCTATTAGAACTATGTTAAGCATTATATCTATGCGATTGCTGCTAGTTAGTATTAATAGCGCGAGATTTTCTATATCTTCATAGCTATAGAGCAAGGGTAAGAGCTTCTCTAATACCTCTATAACTAGTTAGTAAACCCTATTAGCCTTAAGCCTAGTACTAAGAACTATAATAACTAACTACTTACTATAAGCATAGAGGAGAGTATAGGTTCGCATGCCTAGCCATATCTATACGTTCCGCTTAAGGTAGGTTTGACCTTATAGTTAGTCTTATCCTTTTATTATTCTAATATATTTTATAGGTAGCTTGCTAAGCTAAGGACAGGGTTTTATTTAAGGAGATCATAGTATAGCTTAATAATACTCTTCCTACTTACTTATATAATAAAACTTATATCTTTAAGTAGGCTACCTTTCTTAATAAGCTTACTAATATCCTAATAACAAAGCTCTTAAAGAGCAATACCTATATATCTATGCTTTCCTTATAGGAGCCTTTAAAGATTTAGGGTTCCTATATACTTTATAACGCCTATTACTAAGCTCTTATTACTATCTTTAAGGTTATTAGTAGTAGCCCTATATGCAGTAGACTTCTATAGGGGTATAAGGTTAGATACCCATAGGTTTTGCATTACTTTCATAGAGGGGGGGGGTTCTTCTCTCAGCATTCTAGCTATTCTCATAGTTAAGTGACTTTTCTTATTACTCTATACTACTTTCATCCTACTTATAATACAACTTATACTACTATTTCTTAAATCTAGCGAGGATTTGCAAAGCGTTCGCTAGGTATTCTTCAAGCTCCTAGGTATTATACTCTACTAGCTAGCCCTTCTATTTAGCTAAATATAGGGGCTTATTAGCGCTTCCCTCTATAATATAATATCTTTAACTTCCTATTCTTTAGGGTCCTCTTTAAGGTCTAGGAGCTACCCCTTAGTAAGCTTTTAGCTATATTATAGTTTAAGTAAAGTAATAGAGAAGATACTATACGCTCTACTATACTTCTCTAGAGGTTATACTCTATAGGTATTAAAGCTTATAACTTCTATAACTAGTATAGGAATAAATTATAGGGGGAGCTTTTGCTAACCCTTTATAAAATAGAAGTTCTTTATTAAGAGTCTTATAATATCTCTAATATTATATAATTATACTTTCTTTTTAATATTTGCATTCTTAGCTTATACCTCTATTATATATTACTAGTTCTTAGCTATCCTTTAGCAAACCTCTATTAGCTTCTTAAGTCTTTTATTAACCCCTTAGGTCCTAATCTTATTATTTAGTAAGTATTAGTTAATTATTTAGGGGTAGTAACCTATAAGGACCTTAAATAGGGATATGCTAATAGTAATATACTTACTATTATTATATAAAACTTCAGCTTTAACTAATTATATTACTTATTAGTTACGCAAGCCTTTGCTAAACTTAGTAAGATATATAGTTAAAGTTTGATATATTCTTTTAGACTAGCTATCTATTTATAGATACTATGCTATAGAGATGCACCCTTTTATATCTCAGGCCTTAGTCTAGTCTCGCTAGAACTAACTAGTAATTAGTTCATCTTAATTACTAATAATAGCTTTAGGCATGCTATATTAGCACTTAATCTCTTAGTATAAGATTCTCGCTAAACCTATAGCATCTAGCTACTTAGTTATTACTAAGAATCGTGCTACTTTAGTTATCTAGTATATAAGTACTAGAATTGCATTATAAATAACTCTATTATCTTAATAACTTTCTAGTAAACTAGTTAAAAAGTCTAAGGAAATCTATTAAAATAGGTATGCTAGGAGTTCTAGTATTTATAGTAGCCTATATAGCTTATGCTATAGTATATATACCCCTTAGCAGCGCGGGGACTTAGCGATATATTGCTATATATTCTCTATTAAATATAGCTAGTAAAACTTTTATAAGATTAGTTTAGCTATCTTATTTACCCCTATATACCCTAATCTAGGTATATTATAGTAATTCTTTAGGATTTCATAGCAGAGGGATCCCTCTTCTAGGATAATAAGCCTTCTTTTGAATTAAAGGATATTATTCTTATTAAGTTAGTATCCTTAATATCCCCTAGCGTTTTAGCAAACCTTAGCTACGAGGTCTCTATAGAAGGAGTCTTTAGCCTATAGTCCTCTAACTATTTATTTAAGATCTACGCCTAGTTATAATATATAATCTATTTTATCCTAAATAAGCTCCCTTATTATAGCACGTAGGATATATTATTCTAGTATAGTAACCCTAGCTCCCCCTAAGTCCTCTAGCATATTGCTATTCTCTTATAGAGCAGTTAGCATAGTACCTATATATGCTTTTGAGCAGGTAATAGTGCTAATATATATACTTATGTATAGTAGCTTATTAGTACCCTTTATAAGGTAGTACTAACTTAAGGGTAAGGATCCCTTAACCTTAGAGCTAGCCCTCTAGCAAGGTTCTTATATACTTCGCTTGATAGCTTATATATAAGTTTTAGTAATAGCTATAGTTCCTTTAAGCTTAGTAATATATTAGCAATCTGCTACTAAAAGCTAGCTAATAAGCCTAAGCTTCTTTCTAAGGGTAGGAAGTATATTATCTACCTTAGCATCCTCTATTATATAATTAGGGCGTTATAATAGTCTATTTATTAGATTAGTAACCCCTAACCTATACTAGATTTTAAAGTTAAATATTAATAGGTAGTAAACCTATTATATAAGCCTTCTGCAAATATCCCGCGCAAGCGTAGCGAGCACTCCCTTTAGCACTATATAGTCTATAAGT
Source organism: Colletotrichum sansevieriae (assembly GCA_026260285.1). Taxonomy (NCBI): domain Eukaryota; kingdom Fungi; phylum Ascomycota; class Sordariomycetes; order Glomerellales; family Glomerellaceae; genus Colletotrichum; species Colletotrichum sansevieriae. Next base: position 36,207 of record JAOQIF010000538.1, on the reverse strand, counting down.
ACTAGGAATTTCTTAGGGAGTCTTTATAAGTACTATACCTAGTAATCTAGGCTTTTTATAATAATAAGGAGTTCTTATTACCCTATAGCCTAGCGGCTTTCTATATCTAAGAGCTTCCTTAACTAGAAGGCTACTAAGTGCTAGACTATATTATACTTCTATAAGAGCATGCTAGATATTACTTAAGTATATATATTAGTCTTAACCCTAGTTTCTAGCGCTAGGTTATAATATCTTAGTATTAGAGCTTTAGTAAATACTCTCTAAGGTATCTTAAATATAGTCTATATCTCCCCTATCTAAATAAAGGCTCCTACCTTTATGCTATTTTAGCTTCCCTTAAGCATACTATTCATAGGGGCTATAATATAGGAATATCTTATAATAAATTTATAGTAAAGCTTATAGAAGCTAAGAAATACTTAGATATCTCTCAAGGACTTTAGCACTAGCTATTTAGCAACTACTCAGACTCTATCTAGGTCTATCTTAATACTATCTTAGGTACTTTAGAACCTTAGAAAATCTACTTCTATCTAATAGAAGTTATACTCCTTTAGTTTTATAAATAGCTTAGTAGCCCTTAGGTAGTATAAAATAGCATAGAGGTCCTTAGTATACTATTCCCTTATATCTAAGTAAATTAGAATATTATCTAGATATATAATATAATAAGTATCTAAAAGATTAGTAAACATTTAGTAAATATACGCCTAAAAAGTTGCTAGGGTATTCGTAAGCCTAAATAGTATTATAATATACTTAAAATACCTATATCGCATTCTAAATGCTATTTTCTACCTATCTGCTTTATTAATTATAATTTTATAGTATACCTCGCTTAAATTAATCTTAAAAGTAAACTTTACTCTAGCGAGTCTATCTAGAAGCTTGCTAATTATTAGCAGAGGGTATTAGTTTTTTATTATGATTTTATTTAATCCTCTATAGTCTACGCATAGTTATAGGCCTCTATCCTTCTTAGTTATAAATAGTATTAGTGCTCCTATAGAGCTAGTTAAGTAGTATATATAGCCTGCTACTTCTATATCTTAAATATACTTAGTAAGCATTTATAATTCTGCTACTAATATAGGGTATATAGGTTTATATTAGGGTTCCTTACTAGGTTTTAATTTAATATAGTATACTACTCCCTTTAGCCTTAGAACCTTCTCTATATTCTTTTTAAAAAAAATATTAGTAAAGTCTTAAAGTTCTCTAGGAATCTTCTTCTCATACTTATTATCTAGTAAGTATTCGCCTAAGGTCTCTATATCCTTCTTATTAGGGGTTAAGGCGCTTATTAGGTATATAATATAAGCTTATTAGCTATTCTATATAATATCTTAGGCAATTACCTCTAGCTTAGCGAGCAAGAGGTATTTATATAGCTAGGTATATATATAGGTATCTATATAGATACCTTCCTATCCTATTAAGTTATTAGATAGAAGGATATCTCCTGCTCCTTTAGGGCGAGAGCTTATAATAAAAGCCTAGTAAATCTTCTATAGGTAACCCTAACTATTTATAAAGAAGAATATAAGCTAGTAGACCTTTCTTATAAGTATAGGCCTTCCTTAGAAATCTACTAATTCAGGGGCTATAATAATAGTAGCCTCTTTTAGTTAGAGTCTCTTAATAAGATCTTCTTATATAATATCTATTATTATATAGGTATTTATATTAACCTCTAGTTTAACTTTGCTAGATGCTTAGTGTCACAGTCTTCCTACTAGCCTGGGGCTATAGTAGGGGTTGCTAAGACTGCGAGTAGAATAAGGAAAAGAGCAATATAAGCGTAAATAATAACAAATAGTGCAATAAGTAATTATAGGTATATCGTAATATATTCTATAATAGCCGAGCCTTCTAAGCTTATCTGCTAGAAGTCTCCTACTTAAAGGATAAGCGTTAAGCCTAACCGTAGTTATATGGAATACTATGTAATAGCTAACTATATTACTAAAAGGCGTATAATATATACCCCCTTTTCAAAAAGCAATTATCCTAATTGCTATCTCTATCGATCTAGGATATATATACTTAATATTCCCTTCTCTCTTTCTTTATATCCTAATTACTAGAAATTACTATAGCATTATTAATTAGGCGTCGCACTAGCAGAGGAGTATATTAAACTTAGATATCTACTAGCGCTTAGTAGCGCTATTATTACTAGTATTGCTAGGCGCGGGTTGCTTATTACTAGTATACTAGAGACCCTCGATTATAATATAGAGGTTTGCGATCTTAGTATAAAGGCCTGCGATCTCCTTGGTCTTAACTATATTAATAGCTATGCGAATCTTATTAATAACCGCCTGCTTGGATATACTATTATTCTTAAGTTTAGCGAGATGCTTGCTAATAGCATTAATATTAACTATATCTATATTAGCTACGTTAGTCTCTATAGTATTAAGGCGAAGAAGGATTTCCTATTAGATACTATTAATAATAATATTAATATTACCCTCAGCTTTATTAGCAAGGTCTTTTGCGTTTTTAATATCCTTACGGGCTAATAGGTCCGTAGTAATAATATTACTAATATTAATAAGCAGGGCGATAGAAAGGAGGTTAATACGGTTTATTATAATAAGGTTACTAGTAATAATTCTATTAGTATAACTATAACCGTTATAAAAGTATATAGCGAGGACCTAGGCGTAACTAGGGAGAAGCTTGCTATAGGCGTTATTATTAATATATATATTATATGCTTACTTAAGGGTATCCTAGATATATCTAATATAAAGGTTAGAAGATATGTTCTTAGAAGGCTCGATACTATCGAGGATTTTCTCAATCTCCTCGACGAGGATTATATTAGGGTAATATAGAAAAGCGTTATTAATATAAGCCTTTGCCTCGTCGATCTACTAGCACTAAGCTATAGGGCTAGGGCGACCCTTCTTAGGAGTCTTGCGAGGGGTAGTAGCTATAATTTTAGCTAGGGCAGGCTCCTTGATATTAATAGTATTACTAGTAATAATATAGACTAGCTCAGTAGCCTAAGCATCGTTATTCTAAACGTTACTAGCGTTATTATTAATAACCTCTTCGCATTAGGTCTTAGTATCTATAGCGAAGAAGTTCTTCTTAGCTGCCTATTTACCCTTCTTATAGTCCTTATAGGACTTCTTCTTCTTAGTAGCGGACTTGCGAGTCTTAACCGGAGTGCTAAGATTAATACTATAGTTACTAACTTAGTTATTACTACTTTAGCGCGGGGAGATAGGGTTAAGCACCTCGTCGTTCTAGGGGTTAGCACCCTTATCTTAGCCGCTATTATTATTAAATAGGTAAGAGGATAGGACCTCGTAGTTGCTAGTAACTTCCTTACCTTTAGAAGCTATTATCGCAGTAGTATTAGTTAGGCTAGCGTTTAGGAGGCTATATTTAGCAGGTTAGGATAATATTATTACTTATTTATAGGAAGTCTATCGGGTAATACTTAGCATATAGGAGAGAAGTGAATAAATAAAAAGTATAAGTTTGCCTAAATAAAAATAGGTAAATATAGTAAATAGAAAGGAAGGTATAGAAGGAGGAAAAAAAATTTTATTATAAGGGTTAGTAAGGAAGGTATATAAAAGTTAATACCCTCTGCTCTTTCCTATTTATTTTAATATAAGATAGAGAGATCGAGGGAAGAGTATTTAATTATAAAAAATAGTAATAATAAAGGGAAAATTTATAATCCTAATATTAATTCAGGGTATATATATTTATCTTATTAAAAGGATAGGAAAACTATTTAGTTATATATAAGGTGCGCGCCTTCTTATAGCTCTTTTAGTATCCTAGTCGAGGGGGAATTTAGTATTATCCTTATTAATAATATTATTTATATTAGGTAATAGGGAGTCTCTTTATTCCTAGGTATTATCTTTTGCTATAAAGCCTTTCTACTAGATAAGGTATTTAATAGTAGGTTTATAACTCCTCTATAAGACTCTTTATTTAATAATATAATTAAGTTCCTACTCCTTATTACTATTAACCTTAATAAGCTTTAGTAGTAGAGTCTTATAGTTAAACGGGTTTTCTCCCTAGGCTAGCTTATATAGCTAGGTTATAGAGAGGATTAGGTGAACCCGCTAGTGCTTAGGAATATCTACCTTATAAGCGAGAGGATTAATAATATGCTTAATTTAGAAGGGTCCTATCTATCTAGAGGTCTATTTGCTATTATATTATCCTAGCAAGTAGAATCCTTTGCTAAGTTATATCTAGACTTTATTCCCTTTATTAAAAGTTATATTAGTATAGCAGTTATTATATCTCTCCTTATGCGAGGCGTTCGCTATATTAATAAGTAGTAGTGCCTCCTTTTGATATATCTCCCTAAGGATAGTAAGGCTCTTAGTTAGGGCGCTCGTTTATATAACTATATCGAGGATACTCCGTAGCTTAAATCCGAGCATAACCTCATTTAGTAATTATCTAATTATAGTAGATAGGGAGTTATTAAGATTATATTATAGGGTAGGTAATATATTAGTCTACGGGATATTAGGGGATTTAGATATATAGAACTATATTATAATCTTAGCAGTCTAGTTTATTCTTTCGCTCTACCTATCTATCTAGGGGTAATATACTATTAAGAGGAGGAGCCTAACGTTAAGGGCGTTAAATATTATATGCTATACTATAGAGATAAACTTAGGATCCTAGTTACTAATAATATAATATAGAATTCCCTAGTCTAAGAGGAAAAATATACGGAGTAGGACTATTACTTATTCTATTGCTCTATAAGTTAAATATCCTATAAAAAGGATTATCTTTTTTGAGAATTTATATATTACTATTGCTAATATATCTAACTCCGGGAAACCTAGCAGGACGTAGGGACCTCCGTGGGATACCACCTTAGGCATATTAATAACGAAGTCTATAGTAATAATATTATAAGGGATATCTACGATAGGGATAGGTTATAGCTATCCTAGTAGCCTTTAGCAATTAATTTAGTTCTCTTTGCACTAGTTATAGTAAGCAATATATCGTTATATAAGTAACTTCTTATTATAAAACTAAAAAGTCAATATTTCTATTATTATGCAATCCGCGCTAAAGTAGTGTTTTTTATTATAACTAAGGCGGAGAATCGCAAGTACTAACTTACGCGAGATATAGAGTCTCTAGGTGCTATTAGTAGCTATATAAGGGATAAGCCCTTCTAGTGATAGACTCTAAGGAGTCGTTTAATAGCGTTTTAGGGCTCTCCTAGCGGCTCTAGCGCTATTTTCCTTAGTAGTAGTATTAAATAGTAACTACTACTTGCCCGGTTCCTTCTGCTAGGATCGGAGTTATTTGAGAATTTTGCTATACCTCGTGTTATTAATATAATTATCTATAATCTTAGCGATAAAGTCCTCTGAAATACTTATAGTTATCTCCCCTATTGCTCTATAGGCTTAGGACTTCTTAGCTAACTAGTTAACTATACCTATAAATCCTATATCGTTATTAATATCGCTATAGGTTATTTCTGCGAGAATATCGCTATTCTCAAACCTATTAGCTCGTCCTGAGGCTATAAGCAATAGCAGATACGAGAGGGCGTTAGGGATGATATTAAGCTTCCCTAGTATATAGGTAATATTGAGGTTAAATTATAATAGGTAGTTCGCAGCGCTCGCGAGCTATAGGTTAGCCTTATTAAGGTCTATAGTCCGTAGCGAGGTATATATAAGAATTCCCTTTATAGCTATATGATCTATAAGAATTTATATAGGGTGCTTATTTAATTATACGAGCTTGCAGAGCTTCTTTATAGCTTATACTATTACTACTACCTCCGCCTCTATAGTAAAGTATTGCTTTTCTAAGGGCGATATAACCTTAGATAGAAAAAGCATTAGTTAGATATAGATTTATATAATATCTTTGCTAGGTATATTAGTATTATTCTATAGAATACCTAGTTAGAATACTATAAGCTTAAAGCTACCTTTACAGGCATTAACCTTAAAAAATATAGGCTTATTTAGGTTATAGTAGTATCTTATAACCTAGTTATAGAGATTCTCCTAGAGGGCGTTCCACGCTTCTTGCTCGCTTAGTATTAGCTTAAATAACACCTTTTAGACCCTCTTTATTCAAACTGCTTTTAATAAACCATTAGGAAGCATATTTTTATTATAGAGTTTTATAATAAGATAGGTCTTTCTATCCTATAGCAGCGTTATAATAATATTATACTAGGGTATATTATATCATAGCTATCTAGCTATTCCGAGGTATCTCTTAATATTATAGAGAGTTTTTAGGAAGCAGAGGTTCTTAAAAGCTATAATCCTATCCTCTATCTATTTAATACTATTAGTATTTATAATATAGCTGAGGAGTCTTACTTCAGGAAACCCTATAAAGGACTTCTTAGGTCTAATATAAAGGCGGTTATTCTCGAAGAGCTTAAGAATAATATTAATATACTAGAGATAGTCCTCGTTATTATTGCTGAAAATAATAATATCGTCGATATATACTCGAGCAAAGTACTAGTAGTTATATAGGAGGCGGTCTATAAAACGCTAGGCATAGGCTAGCGAGTTCTTAAATCCTATAAGGATAACGTTAGAAACCTCGATACCGCAGGGACTTATTACTACTATCCTATTATAATATCTTAAGTAGATTAGTAGTTAGTAGAAGAACCTAGTAGCGTTAAATATTATTATATATTTCTTCCCTCTAAAGGCATCTATTATATCGTCTTAGTCGGGAAGCGGGTATATATCTAGGATAGTAATTTAGTTAAGAGGGCGAAGGTTAATAATAACCCTGCCTTTTTTTATACTATTAACTACTCGCTATATAACAAAGAGCAGATAGACGACTAGGATTAGCCTATGACCCTATACTATCTTACTATTAGTATGCATCTTACTATAGATATTCTTAACGACTTCGAGGTCTTTAGCGCTAAGGGGGTAAGGCTTTACTATAGTCTTCTAGTTTTGCTATCCTTTAATAAGCTTAATATATATATATTAGTTATCTAGTATAGGTATAATCCCCTTATTGCAGTAGATATCTTAGTTATTGAGGATTTCCTTAAGTCTACTAGTAAAAACCGCATCCTAATTATAGACCTCGACTCCGTCCTTGCTCTATATAACTAGGATATCTTTTAGCTTAGATATTCTATAAGATAGAATATTATCTACTTAATAAAGCAGTCCTAGGCTAGATTTAGTAGGCGGGGTTATAAACCACGCGCTAGCTGCTATATTACTCATAGCCCTATTGAATTTAGATTGCAAGAACTAGTGCGAGTTTAATTCTCCTCCTATAAGGGTAATAATATCCGCGTAATTAACGAGGTTAGTAGTCTCCTCTACTTCTATTAGAATAATATAGCCTAGCTACTATCCTCTTAGGATTATTATTAGCCTATCTATCATATTTCGCATAAGGATAAGCTTAGGGTTATCTACTATAACTATTATATTAACTATACCTATATAACTAGATTAAAACTACGAAGTATTAGAGTATTACTAGCTTAACTTAGGGAGGTCGATAAAGCTAGTTATAACGAATACGTCGCTCTACAGGGGAATAACTATAGTATAGGCGTTATTAACTCGTCTAGTTACTAGATGCTATCTCCTAAACTAAACTAGATACTGCATTCTATATACTAAGCAGAACTTAACTATACCCTTATTAAAGTCTATAACTAGCCCGTGATCTTTATAGAATGGTATTCCTAGTAGAAGATTCGCTCCGAGGGTATTTATAACTCTAGCTATAATAATAACGTGGCTATAGATCTCCACGTTGCTAATAGTACCTAGGATATAGAAGTCGAATATAACCTGCTCTATTATATAAAAAGTTAAATCTATTATATTTATCTTCTATAGTTCTATTATTTAAAACGTAGGATTTCGCGCAAAGCGTAGCACCTAATTCCTATTAACTAGAGTTATTAAGGCGCTTATATTAATATAGACTTCCTCTAGGCTAGCTATATTATCGCTTTTTATATTAAGGCGGAGATATATCTATTTAGTTAGTATTATTCGTTTCACTAGTTTCACCTAAGCGTTAATAATTTAGTTTTTCTTAAGTAATACTTATATATTATTTACTAGGGGAATTATAACGAGACCTGCGAAATTCACTATATTATTAATATAGTATATAGCAGAGTCTAGAACTAAAGCAGTTAGGGAGATCGCTAGTAGGCTTCTCGCTATAACTACAATATCCGTTATCTAGCCCGCTATTTCCTCTTTATGCAGTTGCTCTAATAGGGCAGCTGAATCGTAGGGGACTTCCTATACGTCTAGCAGGATATAGCTGCTATTAATAAGGTTATTGATATTATAGTCGTTATTATAATCCTCCTATATATAATAAGCGTCTGAGTCTATCTAGCCTAGTCTATTATATTTTATATAATATTGAAAACCCGGGTTTCTCCGTAGCTAGTTCTATAGGTAGCGATCTTTCTAGTTTTAATAGTTATTAGAACGCTAGAAGCGTTACTAAGGTTAGTAATATTATTAGGGTTGCAGATTATTACGATTATCCTATTAGAAGTCTTAGTTAGTCTATCGTCCCTTATTATTAGACTATATTACGTCGTCGGACTCTTCTGATATATAGTTAATGCTAATTAACGCCTAGAGTTTATGCTAAACTGCCTTGCGTTTTTTCTCAGCTATATTAAGGTAATCCTCGAGAGTATCGCTAGTAATTAGTTTATCTAGGAATCGCTAAAGTTCTAAGTCGATTGCATTATAGAAGATTATTAATAGCTAACTAACTATAGATATTAATCCTATCTATACTCTATTATATTTAAAATAGTTTTAAGCAAAGTTATAAATATCTTTATCTCCCTTAAGGTCTTCTATAGTAAACTTATATATAGCGATCTATTAGATAGACTCCTATTAGGTTAGTATAAAGCATCTCCTAATAGTATCGCGCAGGGCGTAATATCCTACGCGGAGGTAGTTCTATTATTTAATTAGCCCGAGTTAGTATTCCTACTAGCTAAGTGCTTTTCCTCGTAGCAGAGAGCTCTAATTCTATATAATCTCTAAAGCTATAGCTAAGCTAGTAGTTTTAGTATCTAGGCTAGAGATCTATAGATCTATCTCCTTATAGCATAGAATATCCTAGTTATAAAAGATAGGCTTTATACTATACTTCTTCTTAGTATCTAGCTAAAAAATACTATACTATTAGATAAATCTACCTTCTTATTAAGTTCCCGCGGGCTATAGCGCCCTAGTATTAGCCTCGAGCTAGCTAAATACTTAAAAGAGTAAAGCCTCGAGACCCTAGGCTAGTAGCTCCGGGTAGGGCTCCTAGGATAATAGTAAAAATATTAGTAGTAGCGCTAAATTCTACTATAGCAGCTAGGTCCTCCTTATTAATATATCCTACTTTAGTAGACCTATAATAGTATTATAAAGAATTTATAATATTCTATAGATTTTTCGCTCTAATAATCCCGTAATAGTATCTTTTAGCGCTATAACTCGTAGTTCGGGGTTTTTTCCGCTCCTACTATAAATATTATCTACTATAGCTCTTATCTTAATAGGAGGTCCTAGGGGTTTAATATCTAACTAGCTAGACTAGATAGGAGTTATAACTCTTTTATCTCTAGGGGGTAGAAGGGTAATTCTCTCGCTAGCTCTATAAAGGCTTTCTTCTCTAGATAGGGGTATATGAAGTGCTATTATTACTAGAGTATCCCTTATAGCTGCGATTGCGTTAATAACGCTAATTAATATAGCTATATAGTTATTAGGCTCGAGTATCTAGTAATAGCATAGATTAGCTTTTACCTTCTAGCCTATATTAATAATATCTATATAGGGTATATAGTTATTATCCTATTTAAGAGAAGCGAGGTTTACTATCTAGTTACGAAATCGTTTGCTAAGGCTAAGGGTAAAGTTATAGTTCTTATAAGCCTACTAGAAACTATAGAGCCTGCGAGCCTTATTATAATATCTAATTCTAGCTATATCTCCTATATTATAATATTCCTCTATAAGAGAGGGATTACTATACTAATTTAATATTAAACTCAAATAATTAGCTATATAAATCGATAGTTAAGACCTCTATCTCTTTAACTTCTTTAACTTCCTTCCTTTTAGTATATAAATACTTTTAGGAGGGAGTTTCGAGGTCGAGTCCGAGTCTTCTACCTTATTATAAGTCTTTATAATATAAGGGAGGTCTTAGACGAGGAAAAACGGAATAGGTCGTGCTACTAGTTATTATAGTCTTCTTACTAGCCTAGGGCTATAGTAAGGGTCGCTAAGACTACGAGTAGAATAAGGAAAAGAGCAATATAAGCGTGAATAATAATAAATAATATAATAGGTAATTATAGGTATATCGTAATATATTCTATAATAGCCGAGCCTTCTAAGCTTATCTACTAGAAGTCTCCTACTTAAAGGATAGGCGTTAAGCCCAACCGTGGTCACGTGGAATACCACGTAATAGCCGACTATATCACCAAAAGGCGTGTGACACTTAGAGCGCTAATACCTATCCCTTAATAATCTATCCTATTAGAACTAAGGTGATTTTTAGCATAGTGCCCCTTTGGGTTGCTTTTATACCTACTTATTTCCTACGTTTTTAGTATTAGTTACGCTAGGTATTATAATTACACTCATCCTACCCCATCTTAGGTTTAGGTTCTAGTTACTACTTATTAGCTACGTATAGTTTTTAGTATAATTAGGGGAGATATAGCTATATTTCTTATAGTCATAGCATTCGGGTCCCTAGGAGTTAGAGGGCATACTACTAGAGCTAGGAATCATGCAGGCATCCGCTGAGTAGTCGTTCTAGGATAGGGTCTCTAGGTAGCAATCCCTTAGGTCTATTAACCTAGGGGGTTATAAGCTGCTCTTATAAGGGCAGTCTAGAGACCCTAAGTATAGTTACTTATATAACTAAGAATAGCTAGTAGACCTTCCTATATATCTCCCTTCTATAATCTCCTATAATCTCTATATATATAGGGTAATAATATATATATTAGTATAGTTAATATCCTGTTTAAAGAGTTTATCCTTTAGGGTCCTAATAAAGCCCTAAAAGAAGGCATATGCCTTTATATTACCTATATTTAGCTCGCTAAATACTTAGTTAATAGATTCCTATTAAGCCTAGTATGTAATTAGTTTCTTATTATCCTTTTAATAGTATTATCTCAGGGTATTATAGTAGTTCTATTCTTAGAGCTTAGGCATAATATACTACCCTCTTATAAAGATTTTAAAGTCTTCTTATTTAGGGTAAACCTAATTCCCTAATATATCTATAAGTATTTGCTAATAATTCTACTATTCTATTTATAGGGTCTGCTCTATTATACTCAAGGCTTACTAGATATACTAGCTATTAGAGCAGCTAGGGTAGTGCTTATAAGCCTCTTTAACTATAATAAACTAATCTTCTCTTATTATACTAGTAGATTCGCTAGTAAGGCGTGCTATATTATAATTTAGGGCTTTTTTTTATAAACCTTAGGTAATTGCTTAGTAGGAGCTTAGTTACTTAATATAGTAGTAATTAGCTTATACTAGTTAGCTATTATAGTTATAATCTATTATATTAGTACTTAGCTAGTTACTTTATCTAGTCCTCTAGATTAGGCTAGCCTATTAGCTATAGCTATAAATATCTAGCCCTATAGCCTATCCGGTCTATAGGGAGGGGTCTCATATTCCCTATCTACTTATATATACTTATTATTTAAGTAGCGAGCGCTTAGTATAAGCAGCCTATTCTCTTTACGGCCCCTAGCCTCGCTTAAAGCATAGCTTCTCGCCTCCCCTTATTAGCTTATATTATCCTCTAATTATTCGCTAGGGTTATCTTCTTTATATAGGTTTATATAAGCTATTTTACTCTATACTTAGTAAACATTAGATATAGGTTCTTTAGCCTAATTAATAGGTATTACTTAGGTATATAATACTATTATTATTACTAACCTTCCTAGAGCAGAGTAGAAGCAAAAGAATTATAAAGGTATTTAGGGGCTAAGGGCTATAGTTAAGTTAAACTAATAGTAGAAGCATCTAAAAGGTAGGTCTAGTATTACTATGCTACTTTTGCTTACTTCTTCTAAGATCCTTCTTTTCTAGCTTTTAGCAAGTACTTACTAAGTCCTTATTATAGAGGGTTCTATACTTTAGACCTATAGGCCTCTCTATCCTTTCAGCCTGCGCTAGCTGAGGTGTCTCCGGCTTCTCCAGCCTGGGTGTCCAGTCCCTTATAAGATTTAGATTTCTATAACTTCAATAAGACTAGGTTTATAATAGGCTAGATTATATCTAGAATAGTTATAATAAGCGCTAAAAGGTATTTAAACATAAAAGTAATATAGCCTAGTAATTATAAATAGGTTACAACTATTTAAGCTATTAGTTTATAGGCTATAGCATTCTACCCTATATTATTATTATAGGCTAATATTACCTCTCTACCTAGTATATTCAAACTAGTCTCTTATATAACTAGGTTATTATAACGTCTAAAACTAGATAGATAATAAATAAAAGAGGGCTAGATTAGCTATAGTACTTTAACTAATATATAAAACTATATATAAGTAGTAGTTATTACCTCCTTATTATTAATAGGTATAAAGATTCTTATACTACTAACTTTAAGATATATTATAAGGAAGATGATATTATTATACTCTATATACTAGCTTGTTTATCTTATTTACTTTAGCCCTTAGATATTAGGTATTTTAGGCTACTAAAGAAGGCTCATAGCTAAGGAATTAAGGAAAATATATAATAGAGTAATACCTATATTATAAAGGAGGACTTCTTCCTTATTTTTTATAGAGTATTTATATAAGTAATTATAGAAAAGACTATCTAGGAAGGATTTAGAGGGGCTAGGCGTATACCCTTGAGTATAGAGAGTATATTATCTAAGCTTAATATAAAATTATATACTCTAATACCTCTAGGATCCTTACTAGTAATACCTATAGCTTAGACTTCCTAGATTTAAATAACTTAACTAAGGTACCTTCTTAGTTTAAACTTATGAAAAAGAGGATCTCCTCCTATTAGAATAGCTTATTAAGTTTAATTATTAAAGCTATAAAGTATCTATTAAAGAGAGTATAGGGATTTATATATTTGATTACCTTACTGAAATCTAAGAATAAAATCCTTTAAGAGGAGAATAACCTACTTAGCTAATACTAGAGGGCTAGAAAAACCTAGCCTAGATAAAGAGAGAGTCTTATTATAACTAAAGTAGAGGATATTTAATTATAGAGAGAAGTAATAACTTAGAATAACGAGGAAATACGTTAGAATAGTAGTTACTAATTAAGAACTAAGATAGGCTAATAGCAATATAACATCTATAGAAAATACTAGTTCTAATATATAAATATATTAATATATTAAAGAAACGTCTAATAAAGAGGTTTCCAAGTAGTTTAAATTAAATTAATTTCCTAGGTATTATATATTAGTTAGAAATATCCTATAGTTGCGGTCGGGTAGGTAGCTTGCTTATCTAGGCAGCTCGCTTATTAACCACGTTATATATAGCTACTATATACTAAAAGACCTTTATCTCTTATAATCTAGCGAGGAAAGTAGTAGAAGTATAAATAAAGACTTAATAGTAGAAGTCTCTAGACCCCTTAGTTACCCTAAATATTTATTTAAAGTCCTATTTACTAAAGCAAGCCTTCTAGAAAGCTAGCCTTATTACTTTAGTAGTCTTATTAGAAATTATTTATAATATAAAGACTACCTCTTAGTATTTATTACTAGGGAGTTTAAGTTAAAACTAAGTAAGGCTTATAGCTACCTAAGAATTATATTTATTAGCTAGAAAATAGGGGAATAATAATAAGGAAGGGAATTAATACCTAAAGTTGATTATTAGAATATGAAATAAAAAGAGATATATTATTTTTCTTTATTTTAAGTATAGAGATATTAGGACTAAGGACCTAGAGGGTTATTATTAATAAGAGATAACAATGGTAAGGTTGATTATTATGATTAATACCTTAGATAAAGAAGTTATACTTAGCTATAATAAGAAGAGATAATTCATAAATATAAGAGGAGAAGGTATAAAGAAGCTAGGTTAAGATTAAGTAATTCGGTAAAAGTAGTTATTATAAGAGGAGAAGTTAATAATAGAGGATAGAGGAGGATATTACTAGTTTTATAACTAGATTACTTGTTTTAATAGCTACTACTAATTATTATTTCCTTTATTCTTTCCCTATATATAACTACTCTAATTTACTATTCTATTTATTATAGGATTTTTATCCTAAGTGAGCTAAGGAGGGTAAGGGAGGAGATTTAATTATTTCTTCTATAGGCTACTAATAAATTACTATATTATTAAGGTAATTAGTAAATATAAAAATATACTCCTAACCCCTTAAACCCCTCTAGATTCTCTCCCCTTTTATCTCTATATATCTACCCCCTAAGCATACTTTATTTATTAATAATATAATATTAACTACTATGCTATAGCTTCTTCTTTATTTCTAACTTTACTTCTATTTAGCTCTTTAGTTTATAAATTACTCGCACTTACCCTTTATTAAGTTTTCTTTAAGCTTATTATCATAAGAGAATTATCTTTTATAATAATAAAGCTCTAGATACTTATATCTAGGAGTTAAGGTCCTTAAACCTTCCTATCCTTAATATTAAGCTATTAATAGAGCCTATACTTAATAAACTAAGCGCGAGTAGGTTTTAAGTATAGGGATAAAATAATAGAGATATCCTAGGCTTTAGACCTCCTAATAAGCTTAGTTATTAGCCCTAGCTAATTACATATAAAGCGCTCCCTCTACTTAGAAAGGATAATATTATTAATTAGATAGACCTTTCTAACTTAATAATAAAGTATAACCTCGTTAAATATTAGAATAAGACCTTAGAAGTAATAGAGAAGACCATTTACCCTTTATACTTGTAGTATATTGTAGCTAATATATATAATATTATTAGTATACTAGAGATTATAACTATAATAACTATATTGTAAAGATATTATAGTAGTTACTTATTACCTTATAAGGCTTACTAAGACTAGCTAACTACTCTATCATAATATAATTAGAGGTATAGAAAATAACTTTAATAATAGAGATCTAAGGGATATAATAATTACTTAGATCAAAGCTAAAACCCCTAATATACTTCTTATTTATATATAAGCGCTTAAGTCTATTAAAAAGGTTATTATAAGCCTACTAATTAATCTATAAGATAGGAGAAACTAGTTCTATAATAATTAATAGTTATGAAGAGGAGTAGAAGGATAACTATAGACCCTAATACTTATTACTATAGGTTTTCTATTAGAGAGTAAGGCTTAAGAGGTTTTAATAAGATAATTATACCTTACTAGACTTTGATATATAGACCCTCTATTATAAGCTTCTAGCCTATATTTTATTAATTAGCTTAGGTCTTTTATATAAGTTAGAAGCCTAGTATTACTAAAGTAGCTTATAAATATAAGATATTAAATATAAATAAATTATTTATTAATAGCGTTTATTAATAAAAATACTTATAAAAAGATATTAAGTCTAACTAAGGGTAAATAGAGTTTCTTATAATTAATTCTTTACATTTAGAGAAAAGGAGTTTAAGAAAATAACTCTAAAAGAGATTAAAAGTTAGATAGCTAAATATACCTCTTGATTTTTAAATTTAAAGGCTTTCTCTCTAGATAGAATAGATATTAACCCACTAATACCTATGAATTTATAAACTAGCCTAATAGTTCCCTCTAATTTAGAAGAGTTAGAAAAGGAGGAAGGATTATTAAAATAACTGAATATGTAAAATATAAGTAGGAGGATTTAGTATAAGAAGTATAAGAAGGATTATAATTTATAATAATCTATTAACTCTATAAAATACCTTAACTACTCTAGATCTATAAAACTATTTATATCGCTCTACTTAGCCCCTACTACCCTAAGAGATATTATATTTAAGCCTATTAATACCTTAGTAATATTTAATCCTAAGAGACCTAAGGGAAACCCTATACTAAGTGAAGTTAAACTTATACTAGTAGTTCTATAATATATATAATAAAACTAAGAAATTATAAATCACTTAGTAACTTAGTATAAAAGAGGGTTATTTATTAAGATTTTAGCTTAAGGAAAATATTTATTAGACCTCTATAATATATAAGGGAAATTATTAAAGTAAGAAGAGTTAAATAATTTAGAAGTTATAGCTCTTTTTATATTTATAATTAAGGGCTACCCTTATAATATCTATATTTTAATTAATAAACTAGCCTAGTAACCTAGAAAAGGATTACTAAGACTTTTATAAAGCTTAAGAGAATAGAGGTAATAAATCTTTAGAATATTACTATAGCTTTCGTCCTATTAAACTATAGTAATTATTACTAGGCTACGATCTTTATAGACTAGATAGATAGTAATTACTTCTATTACAACTTTATATAGAACTAGAATAATAATTAACGCTTTATTAAGGCTATATAAAGCCTTAATATATAGTACTATAAGATAGAAGCCCCTTAATAACTCTAAAAGCTCTTATTAGTTAGTACCTATATAGTTAATTTAGTTTCATAGAGAGATAGATTCATATATAGCCTCTAGTATATTACATAGGCTAGGGCTCTAATTTAAGAAGGATTAATATTACTATATCTTAGTAATATAACCTTAAGTAATAGTATATTATTTTCTAATTTAGAGGTCTTTTTAATTAACTAATATATCTCTATAATTACTTTAGAGTTCTATAATCTAACTACTAATAGTCGTATAGCACTATAAGATACCCTTTTAAGCTAAGAAGACTTCAGAAAAGTACCTCTTTTCTTAATATGATTTATTACTCCCTCGCTTATAGATAATAATATAGTAAACTTTAGGAATAATAATAATATTATACTATCTCCTATCGGGGATATCCCTTATTCTAATTATAGATTATTAGTATTATTAGAGTCTATTTTATCTAAAATATTAGATAATAAGCTTAAGTACCTTAGTTACTAATCTTAGTTATATGCTTTATAAATACTAAGCTATAGCATAACTACTAAGCTACGCTTAAGACCTATACTTATAGATATATTATTATATCCTAAGTAACCTAATCTTTTAAATAAGTATAATTATAATTATATAAATTATATCTAGTAGAGGGTTACCTAATAGGATTAGATTGAGTAGAATATACTTAAAGGGATATACTATTATAACTTTTTATACCTAGCTTAGTAAGGTAAATAGTTCTAGCTATACTAAGGATTAGAATAGGACAGGGAGTATAATAAGGAAGAAGAGGTAATAAGGCTATTATTAAAATATAACTTATAATAGAAGATAGTTAAACCTAAGGGACCTTCTTAGTAATAAGACTACTTACTTAGAAGATATTATTAATAGAAGGGATCTATAAATAGGGTTTAGTTATAGTATTTAATAAGAGTGGTTTTTTTATTTATTAAAACTCTCCTTTATAATATTATAAAGAGACTCAAGGGGATAATTAGAATAGGATAAGATAGACTTATCTATAAAGCTTTTAAAAAAGCCCCCTTAGCGCACGGGCTTATTATAAGAGGTCTACAGAGTAGAGCATAGAGGAGAGGAGCGTAGTAGACTTTAGTATTATTAATATATTATTATTATTAGTACCTTAATAATCCTATACCTCGTCTTTTAGTATTTTCTTAGTAAACTCATATCTAATCTATATAATCTCTCTTAATTAGATCTATAAAATACTTTATATATCTTTTAAGCCTATTTTTAATATTCTTACTCATTTATAGGTAGAGTCATATTATTTATTATCCTTCTTAGTTCCTACTAGTTCTAGCCCTTTCTAATAGCTTCGCTATAGGATCTTTATAGGGGTCTTTATCTTATTTCCTTTAGCCTTTTAAGCGTTATATAGCTATTCCTTAGCTTTAAATATAGCTTAATAGTATTCTATATTAAGTTAATACTTAATATTAATTTTAGTAAGTTAAAAGAGGTCCTCAGCGTCTTATATAATCATTTAAGAGAGGTCTCGGGCTATAGGGGTATTGCTAGGCTAGTATAAGCGCTAAGAGTATATATCTATACTAATATTATAGTAATTAAACTATAAGTAGCTAGGAATAAGGTTATACCTCCCTATATTAAGTTAGAAGAGGGGTATTTGTATTAATTCTTAGTAGTTTAGTTATATAGGTTATCTATACCTTAGTTATAGCGTCTAATAGTTCCATATTAAATCATATAGCTAGGATAGGGCGCTATAACTTATTATATCTAATATAATAAAAATCCCTTAGTAAGGGGGTTATATAGGTATTTATAAAAGTATAGCTATTTACTCTAGTATTAAGAAGCGCTTTAAAGCGAATATTATATTTATTATAAACTAGAACTAACTCTTTCTCTAGTAGTTTACTACTAATTAGTTATTATAAATTAATAGATATTATTACTAATTGCTAATCTCTTTAATCCTACCCTAGTAAGGAGTCTACTTTTACTAGGAGCCCTAGTTTTTTATTAGCTCTAAGTTATTATTAATAGCCTTAGCAGGCTTAGTAATACTTATAGTAGCTCTAGCCTATTTATAGGGGTAATCCTGCGAGATATAGCTAGTATTACTATAAATAAAATAGGCGCTCTAGTTATAAAGCTTCTTATATAGAGCCTTAGGGATTTAATCCTAGTTAGTATAGGCTTACATATAGGGATTTACTACAAGGTTTAGTACAAGCTACTAAGGCGGAGACTCATATAGCGGTTTAGTTAGCTAAGTAGGTATTAGAGAGTATTATAATATAAGCTATAATATAGACCTAAGTAGTATAATCCTAGAAGTTAAGAGCGCCATTTATATAATAAATAGAGTACTAGTTCTAGAGAGAGGTAAGTAGTTTCTTATAGAACTTTTAATATTACTAAGACTCTAGGAGCTGAGCTTTATAAGTAAGCTTAGTAAAAGTAGCTTATTTAATCTAGATATCCTTAAATAAAATAATAAGAATATTAAGCTTTATCTAAGCCTTATTATACTAAACTAGGTTAATAAAGATACCCTTGGGCTTATTAATAAGCTATTCTATTATAGTAGTTTAAGGTAGGTCGTTTAAGAGGAGGGGGGATATAATATTATAAGTAGTTCCTCTAAGGCATAGTAGTATATACTTAAAGTATTAGAACTTACTATAATACTCTCTATTATTAAGGTATATCTTAATATAAAAGAGCTAGGTATTAAACTTTAAGTACTTAGGATTAGTATTTTTAGTACTTATAAAGATTGGGACTTTAGGTATACTAGTAGTCTAGGTATTATTATTACTAATAGTTAATAAAACCAAGCTAGAGTAGACCTAACTCTTAAGGTATTATATATAGTTAAGGATCGCCTAAAGCGCTATATTATAATCCCTAGAGAGGGGGTTTACTAGGGGAGGAGTAATAGTTATATTATATTTAAAATACTAAAGTAAGGCTTTATTAGTATCCCTTACTTTATCTCGCTCTTTAGTGATATTAATAGCTTTATATTAGGCTTAGTTATACTCCTCTTAGTAGTATTTAAATATAGGAGTCTACTTAGTATTATTATTAGTAATGTAAGTATTATTTAAATACTCCTAGAGCTTTTAATTCTTATACTCTAGGCGGAGGGTAGTATTATAAAGTATATAAAAGTAATTACTTATAGTAATATATCTAATATATAAGACTTAAGACCTAGTACTTTAAGTAGCTCTCTTTATAAGCTAGTCTTAAATCTAAGTAAGCGTTAAGTTAGGGGTATCCTAGAATAACTATATTATATTATTAAGAGTAAGAATAACGTTCTAACTTTCGCTTAGGTAATTATAATTGATGAAGAGAAGGTTAGGAAACTTATATAATTTAGTAATAGCGCTCTTAGCTAGGCTCTTATATCCCTCTATATTAAGGTCTATAAATAAGCCTTTAATAAGCTATTTTTATATAGGCTTATTTAGGTTAAAAACCTTTAGGTCCTTGTATAAGGGAGTATTATAGTTAGGTAGCGTAGTATATTAGTATTAAAAGGCCTTAATATAAGGCTCTAGAAGCCTTCTAGTATTAAGTGTAAGCGTAGTTATAGCCTTATAACTATAGCTAGCTAGTCGCGACTTATTTATTATATTAGTAATAGAGTAGAGGGGGGTTATTAATTAGTTTTAAGTTAGTTAGTTAGTATAGATTAGTTAGCTTAGCGCTTAGTTAGGTATTATACTTATATTAATTACTTAATAGGGTAGGGGTAATAATTAATTAAGATATTATATTTCTATCTCTAGAGAATAGGTAGAAGAATATAGAATAGTATTATAAATAGCGAATAGGCGAAGGTTAATATACTTTAATTATACTATATTAAGTAGATTCTATATTAAAGAAGGGAAAAGTCTATCTATAGGCTAGCGTAGCCCCGGTGTAAAGGTATCGAGGGGCTAAGAGCCACGGTTAGGTTAAACTAATAGCAGAAGCACCTAAAAGATAGGATCTATATTATTATACTACTTTTGCTTACTTCCTCTAAGATCCCTTATTTCTAGCCTTTAGCGAGTATTTGCTAAGTCTTCGCTATGAGGGTTCTATGCCCTAGACCTATAGGCCTCTCTATCCCTTCGGCTTATAGTAGCCGAAGCGTCTCTAGCTTCTCCGGTCTAGGTATCTAGTCCCTTATAATTATCCCCCTTCTAATTATAATAGTCCCTACTATAAGATCGGGTGTTGCGGGTCAGCCCTCTATTATTATCCCTCTCAGCTATCCGGGGTAGGCCCCGGTCCTTTACTTATCGCTGCTATTATCTAGCGTAGTATCTATTTAGCGAATATTCGCTAAAGGATAGTAGAGCCCTTAGAGTTATAGATATAATAGCTAGGCTTATAGTCCTATTCCTTATAGTTCCTCTCCTTTTAGGGCCCTTTTATGCTCTCTATCCGGGCTATTCTAAAGGGATCCTATTATTTCCTTTTAAACGAGGGCGGTTATCCTTATAGCCTCGTTTTTATTCTCCTATTATTCGCTCTTTATCTAGCGAGCACCTTCTTATACTATACCCTTATAATAACTTCGTTTTTTATCCTATTATTTCCTTTTAAAAGAGGGTAGTTATTCTAATAGTAGCTTCGTTTTAGTTCTCCTGTTATTTGCTCTTTATCTAGCGAGCACCTTCTTATACTATACCCTTATAATAACTTCGTTTTTTATCCTATTATTTCCTTTTAAAAGAGGGTAGTTATCCTAATAGTAGCTTCGTTTTAGTTCTCCTATTATTCGCTCTTTATCTAGCGAGCACTTTCTTATACTATGCCCTTATAATAACTTCGTTTTTTATCCTATTATCCCCCTTCTAATTAGGCGCGTTACGAGGCTATTAAGTAGGTTGGATAGCGACTATTATTACTAATTCACTATATCTATCTCCTAGTAGGTAGTACCTATTATAGTGAGTAACTACTATTCTTTACTATCCGAAGTCGTATCTGCCTTTATAATAGTTTAGCGAGGTCTCTTTAGCAATCTATAAAATAACGGCTTTTTCCCGCCCTAGGGTTAGTTCTTTTCCCTCCTTATTATACTATATTATTTAATAACTATTTTTATATTATCTAAGCCCTTTATCGAGACTTCGTAGAACCTCCCTATCTTTTAATACTTCCTTAAATATTATAAGTGCTAAGAGCCTTATTAGCCGACTCCTCGCTAAATATAGCCCTACTAAGGCTAAACTTAGCAGTAGTAACTATTAGCGTAATTAGGCGGGTAGTAGCAAACCCTGCGTTAGTTACGCCCTATAGCTCCCTAAGAATGCCTAGGTTATCTACGCCTATCGCTACGATAGTGATTATATATGCGAGTTATACCAGGTTTGCGGTATTAAGTGCTATAGGGTACGTTTAGTAACTATTCGGTAGAGGTATAGGCTAACTTTTCCTATTTCTAGATTCCTACTTATCTTATTAGTACTATTTATTTCTATTAGAACTAGGTTAAGCATTATATCCGCACGATTACTACTAGCTAGTATTAATAGCGCGAGATATTCTATATCTTCGCAGCTATAGAGCAGGGGCAGGAGCTTCTCTAATACCTCTATAACTAGTCGGTAAACCCCGCTAGTCTTAAGCCTAGTTTTAAGAACTATAAGAACTAGCTCCTCACTATAGGTATCGAGGAGAGTATAGCTTCGCATACCTAGGTATATCTATAGGTTTTACTTAAGGTAGGTTTTACCTTATAGTTAGTCTCGCTATTTTATTAGTCTAATATATATTCGTAGGCGGCTCGCTAGGCTAAGGATAAGGTTCTAGTTAAGGAGATTATAATATAGCTTAATAATACTCTCCCTACTTACTTATATAATAAAACCTATATCTTTAAGTAAGCTACCTTTCTTAATAAGCTTACTAATATCCTAATAATATAGCTTTTAAAGAGCGATACCTATATATCCGCGCTTCCTTCATAGGAGCCTTCGAAGGTCTAAGGTTCCTATATGCTTTATAATACTTACTACTAGGCTCTTATTACTATCTTTAAAGTTATTAGTAGTAGTCCTACGCCTCGACTAAATTCTTAAAAGAAGGTTAGTAACGCCTTAGTAGTAGCTTAGTAGTACTAGGTTTATAATAGCAAGGAGGATAAGTCCTCTGCTATAAAGGATAGTAACTCTAATAAAGCTATAGAGAGCGATAGTTAGAGTAGTAATAGTAGTACTACTAGCGAGAGCTCTAAGGAGGAGAGCGAGGATAATAATAATAATAATAAGGGTGATAATAACGATAAGGAGTAGTAGTACTAGTAGAACTTTAGCGAGAATATAGTAGACTTCTATAGTAATATAAGGTTAGATACCTATAGGGTTTATATTATTCTTTATAGGGGGGGGGCTTCTCTTTAGCATTTCAGCTATCTTATAGTTAATTAACTTTTCTTATTAATCTATACTACTCGTTATCCTACTTATAATACGACTTGCGCTACTATTTCTTAAATCTAGCTAGGATTTGCAAAGAGTTTGCTAAGTATTCTTTAAGCTCCTAGGTATTATACTCTACTAGCTAGCCTTTCTACTTAACTAAATATAGGGGGCCTATTAGCGCTTCCCTCTATAATATAATATTCTTAACTTCCTATTCCTTAGGGTCTTCTTTAAGGTCCGGGAGCTACCCCTTAGCGAGCTTTTAGCTATGCTATAGCTTAAGTAGAGCAACGGAGAAGATATTATATACTCTGCTATACTTCTCTAGGAGTTATACTCTATAAGCGTTAGGGCTTATAACTTCTATAACTAGTATAGGTATAAATCTTAGGGCGAGCTTTTGCTAACCTTTTATAAAACGGAAGTTCTTTATTAAGAGTCTTATAACGTCTCTAATATAGTATAATTACGCTTTTCTTCTAGTATTTATATTCTTAGCTTATACCTTAGTTATATATCGCTAGGTCTTAGCTATTCTTTAGCAAACCTCTATTAGCTTCTTAAGCCTTTTATTAACCCCTTGAGTCCTAATCTCCACGTTTAGCAAGCAGTAGTTAACTATTCGAGGGTAATATCCTATAAGGGCTTTAAATAGGGATATGCTAATAGTAGTATATTTGCTATTATTATATAAGAATTCGGCCTCAACTAGTTATATTGCCTATTAGTTGCGCGAGCCTTCGCTGAACTTTATAAGATATATAGTTAGGGTCTAGTGCATTCTTTCGGTCTAACTATCTATCTATAGATACTACGCAGTAGAGATACGCCCTTTTATATCTTAGGCCTTAGTCTAGTCTCGCTAGAACTAGCTAGTGATTAGTTTATCTTAATTACTAATAATAACCTCTAGCGTGCTATATTAGCACTCGATCTCTTGATATAGGATCCTCGCTAGACCTGCAGCGTCTAGTCGCTTAGTTATTACTAAGAACTATGCTACTTTAGTTATCTGATATATAATTACTAGGATTATATTATAAGTAACTCCGTTATCTTAGCAACTTTTTAATAAGCTAGTTAAGAAGTCTAAGGAAATCTATTAGAATAGGTATACTAGTAGTTCTAGTGTTTATAGTAGCCTATATAGCTTATGCTATAGTATGCGCACCCCTTAGTAGCGCGGGTACTTAGCAACGTATCGCTATATATCCTCTATTAAATATAGCTAATAGAACTTTCGTAAGATTAGCTTAGCTATCTTATTTGCTCTTATATACCCTAATCTAGGTGCATTATAGTAGTTTTTTAGGATTTTATAGCAGAGGGATCCCTCTTCTAGGATAATAAGTCTTCTTCTAAACTAAAGGATATTATTCTTATTAACTTAGTATCCTTAGTATTCCCTAGCATCCCGGCGAACCTTAGCTGCGATATCTCTATAGAAGGGGTCTTTAGCCTATAGTCCTCTAACTATCTATTTAAGATCCGCGCCTAGTCGTAGCATATAAGCTGTTTTATCCTGAATAAGCTCCCTTATTATAGCACGTAGGATATACTATTCTAGTATAGTAACCCTAGCTCCCCCTAAGTCCTCTAGCCTGTTGCTATTCTCTCGTGGAGTAGTTAGCGTGGTATCTATATATGCTTTCGTGCGGGTAATAGCGCTAATATATATACTTATATGCAGTGGCTTATTAGTACCTATCGTAAGGTAGTGCTAACTTGAGGGTGAGGATCCCTTAACCTTAGAGCTAGCCCTCTAGCAAGGTTCTTATATACTTCGCTAGACGGCTCGGGTATAAGTTCTCGCGACTGCTATAGTTCCTTTAAGCTTAGTAATATGCTAGCAAATATTTACTAAAAGCTAGCTAATAAGTCTAAGTTTCTTTCTAAGGGTGGGAAGTATATCGTCTACCTTAGCATCTTCTACTATATAATTAGGGCGTTGCAATAGTCTATCTACTAGATTAGTAACCCCCGACTTATGCTAGATTTCGAAGTTAAATGCTAATAAGCAGTAGACCTATTATACGAGTTTTCTATAAATATCCCACGCAGGTATAGCGAGCACTCCTTTTAGCGCTACGTAGTCTATAAGTATTACGAATTTCTCAGGGAGTCCTTATAGATACTACGCCTAGTAATCTAAACTTTCTATAATAGCAAGGAGTTCCTATTACCCTATAGCCTAGCGCCTCTCTATATCTAAGAGCTTCCTCGATTAGAAGGCTACTAGGTGCTAAACTATGCTATGCTTCTGCGAAAGCATGCTAGATACTACCTAAGTAGATATATTAGTCTTAATCCTAGTTTCTAATATTAGGTTATAATATCTTAGTATTAGGGCTTTAGCGAATGCTCTCCGAAGTATCTCAAATGCGGTCTATATCTCCCTTATCTAGGCGAAGGCTCCTAACTTCGTGCCGTTCTAGCTTCCCTTAAGCGTACTAGTTATAGGGGCTGCGATATGAGAATATCTTATAATAAACTTATAGTAAAAGTTATAGAAACTAAGGAATACTTAGATATCTCTAAAAGACTTAGGTACTAGCTATTTAGCAACTACTCGGACTCTATCTAGGTCTATTCTAATTCTATCTTAGGTAATATAAAACCCTAGAAAATCTACTTCTATCTAGTAGAAGTTATACTTCTTTAGTTTTGCAAATAGCTTAGCAGCCCTTAGGTAGCATAGGATAGTATAAAGGTCCTTAGTATACTATTCCCTTATATCTGAGTAGATTAGAATATTATCTAGGTATATAATATAGCAGGTATCTAGAAGGTTAGCGAGTATTTAGTAAATATATGCCTAAAAGGTTACTAGGGTATTCGTAAGCCTAAATAGCATTATAGTATACTCGAAGTAACTATATTGCGTTCTAAATACGGTTTTCTACCTATCTGCCTTATTAATTGCAATTCGGTAGTATACCTTGCTTAAGTTAATCTTTAAAATAAACTTCGCTCTAGCGAGCCTATCTAAAAGCTTGCTAATTAGTAGTAGAGGATAATAGTTCTTTGCTATGATTTCGTTTAGTCCCCTATAGTCTATATATAGTTATAGGCTTCTATTCTTCTTAGGCATAAATAATACTAATACTCCTATAGAGCTAGTTAAGTAGCGTATATAGCCTGCTGCCTCTATATCCCGGATATACTTAGCGAGTATTTATAACTACTCCGCTAATATAGGGTATATCGGTCTATACGGGGGTTCCTTGCTAGGTTTTAGTTTAATATAGTATACTACTCCCTTTAGCCTTAGAACCTTCTTCGCATTCTCCTTATTAAAAATATTAGTAAAGTCTTTAAGTTCCCTAGGAATCTTCTTCTCCTGCTTATTATCTAGCGAGTATTTACCTAAGGACTCTATATCCTTCTTATTAAGGCTTATAGCGCCTATTAGGTATATAATATAAGCTTACTAGCTATTTTCTATAATCTCTTAGATAATTGCCTCTAGCTTAGCGAGCAAGAGGGGTTTATATAACTAGGTATATGCATAGGTATCTATATAGATACCTTCCTATCCTATTAAGTTATTAGATAGAAGGATATCTCCTGCTCCTTTAGGGCGAGGGCTTATAATAAAAGCCTAGCGAATCTTCTGCAAGTAACCCTAACTATTTATAAGGAAGAATATAAGCTAGTAGACCTTACCTATAGGCATAGGCCTTCCCTAGAAATCCACTAATTCAGGGGCTATAATACTAATAGCCTCCTTTAGTTAGAGCCTCTCGATAAGGTCTTCTCATATAATATCTACTACTATATAGGTATCTATATTAACCTCTAGTTTGACTTCGCTAGATATTTAGAGCGCTAATACTTATCCCTTAATAATCTATCCTACTAGAACTAAGGTGATTTCTAGCGTAATACCCCTCGGGGTTATATCTATGCCTACTCGTTTCCCGAGTCTTTAGTATTAATTACGCTAGGTATTATAATTACGCTTATCCCGCCCCGCCTTAGGTTTAGGTTCTAATTACTACCTATTAGCTACGCATAGGGTTCGGTATAGTTAGGGGAGATATAGCTATACTTCTTATAGTTATAGCATTAGGGTCCCCGGGAGTTAGTAGATATACTACTAGTGCTAGGCGTTATGCGAGTATCTGCTAAGTAGTTGTTCTAGGATGGGGTCTCTAGGTAGCGATCCCTTAAGTCTATTAACCTAGGGGGTTATAAGCTGCTCTTATAAGGGCAGTCTAGAGAGCCCGAGTATAGTTGCTTATGCGACTCGGAACGGCTAGCGGACGTTCCCCTACGTCTCCCTTCTATAATCTCTTATAATCTCTATATATATAGGGCGATAGTATATATATTAGTATAGTTAATATCCTACTTAAAGAGTTTATCCTTTAGGGTCCTAATAAGGCCCTAAAAGAAGGCGTACGCCTTTATATTACTAGTACTCGGCTCGCTAAGTGCTTAGTTAATAGACTCCTATCGAGCTTAATATATAATTAGTTTCTTATTATCTTTCTAGTAGTATTATCTTAGAGTATTATAGTAGTTCTATTCTTAGAGCTTAGGTGCGATATGCTACCTTCTTATGAAAATTCTAAAGTCTTCCTATTTAGGGTCTATCTAGTTCCCCGACTTATCTATAAGTATTTGCTAATAATTCCGCTATTCTATTTATAGGGTATGCTCTATTATACTTAAAGCCTACTAGATATACTAGCTATTAGAGCAACTAGGGCGGTGCTTATAAGCCTCTTTAACTATAACGAGCTAATCTTCCCTTATTATACTAGTAGATTTACTAGTAAGGCGTGCTATATTATAATTCAGGGGTTTTTTATAAACCTTAGGCGATTACTCGGTAGGAGCTCGGTTGCTTAATATAGTAGTAATTAGCTCCTATTAGTTAGCTATTATAGTTATAATCTATTATATTAGCACTTAGCTAGTTGCTTTATCTAACCCTCTAGCTTAGGCTAGCCCGTTAGCTATAGCTATAGATATCTAGCCCGTTAGCCTATCTAGTTTATAAGAAGGGGTCTTATATACCCTATTCTCCTATATATACTCGGTATCTATATAGCGAGCATTTAGTATAGGTAGCCCGTTCTCTTCAGGGCCCCTAGCCTTACTTAAAGCATAGCTTCTTACCTCTCCTCATTAGCTTATATTATCCTCTAATTACTCGCTAGGGTTAGCTTCTTTATAAAGGTTTATATAGGCTATTTCGCTCCGCTCTTAGCGAATATTAGGCGTAGGTTCCTCAGCCTGATTAGTAGGCGTTGCTCGGGTATATAATACTATTATTATTACTAACCTTCCTAAAGCAGGGTAGAAGCAAAAGAATTATAAAGATATCGAGGGGCTAAGAGCTATAGTTAGGTTAAACTAATAGTAGAAGCACCTAAAAGATAGGATTTATATTATTACGCTACTTTTGCTTGCTTCCTCTAAGATCCCTTATTTCTAGCCTTTAGCGAGTATTTGCTAAGTCTTCGCTATAAGGGTTCTATACCCTAGACCTATAGGCCTCTCTATCCCTTCGGCCTATAGTAGCCGAAGCGTCTCTAGCTTCTCCGGTCTAGGTATCCAGTCCCTTACACCCGGAAGGCTAAAGGCTCGCCTAGAGACTATATAACTTAGCAGTCACGTGACCTGAAATTCAAGTAGGTCTAGCCTAGCGCTATAATAAGTTCTAGCCCTTTCTAATAGGTATTCTTATTAATTAGAATATACCTTAGAATTATCTTACTATTAATCCTCTTATAATTATTACTTTTATTAAAAATATTAGTCTTAACTTAGGTACTAACGTCTAGGGAGCTAATAAGGTAAAAGGGAGTTATTTAGTAATAGATCTTATTCTAGCTAGCTTTAAGATACTTGAAATAGCTAATAATTACATAGCTTATAATACTATAAAACTAGTAGTATCCTATAGCTTAGAAAGATATATATTATAATAGCTTATCTTATTAGAAGCTCCTATAGCCTCCTCTTTCTCTACCTCTTCTAAATCTGTAGTATTATTAATATCTACCTTAATAATCTCTATATCTAGCTTATATATAAAAGTATTATTATTATTAGTATTAAATCTATAAATTGTCCTAAGATTGTTATTTATAAGGTTTAGTAGCTTCTATAGTATTTAAATTAAAAGTATTATCCCCTTAGCTAGTAACTCTCTTAATAAGAGTTAAAATATCTGTCTTATAATTAGCCCTATTAATATTTAGAGTCCTAAAGTTCTTTATAAAAAAGTTAATAACTAAGCTAGTAGTCTAGGCTACTAAGGGCTTTTGAGCTTCAGCTTTCTACTTTATTAGAGTTATTTTTACTAAGACTTTAAATATTATTATTAGTTTAGGCTTAATAAGGCTAGATAACTATTTAAATTCCTAGTAAATAATAGACTAGTTAATTAGAGTATTTTTATTATAACGTATTACTTTAAAATAACTTTAATATGCTAGTAGCTAAGGCCTTAAGCTATAGCTCTTATAACACTCTCTAAAAGGTAATAATACGTAATATAAATAAGCTTAATATTAATAGGCTCTAGGTCTTTATATTAAATAGCTCTCTATTAAAGCTATTAAATAATAATAATTAATATTATAACCTAAAAAGGGTTATTATCCTTAATATAAGATCCTATAACTAGGGTCTAGAGATCTTTATTAGGGTTTTATTAAGACTTTAGGTTTATATATCTAAACTAATAAAGAAGCTTCCCTTTAGCTTCTTTTTAAGTCTTAGCTTTATTAATATAAGATTTTACTATATTTTAAAAAGTATTAGACCTATATATATAAACCTCGTTCTTTATATTATTATTAGGTTTATAATAAAGCTTTGAAAGGCTCTTATAGTTAGTAATAAAGTTAGAGATATTAGTATTAATAAACTTAGGCGCTCTAGTAGAGTAAGGGGTTATTATTATAATAATAGGATATCTTATTAGGAGATTAGTAAGGGCTATAATATTCTAATTAATATAAATCTTATTAGGGGAATATAGAGTACTTAAGGGTATTATTCCTATCTCTAAAGTAAGATTTATAAATCTATCTATATTATTATTAGAAGATAGCTATCTTATAATATAAGGTTATATCTTATTAAATGAAGCTCTTATAAGTCTCTCTTTAAGCTCCTTCCCCTTATTAGGAGAGGATCTAGTATCTAAGTTAATTAATTAAGATAAAGATATAATACTTATAGATCTATAAATATTAAAGTTAATATTATATAATTAAGGTAATAAAGTCTTCTAGTAAATAAGGTAAAGTTATTATTATAATATCTTTTAAGTAGAAAGATAAAATAAGTAATTATAACTTTTTTACGTAATAAAAAAGGATATATTATAAACTAAATAAATTAAATAAATATAAGAAAGGTCTTATAACCTTGATCTTATTACTCTAAGCTCTTATAGATTTATTTTAAGTTTTATTACTTAATATAGAAAGGTCTTCCTAGTAATACTCTTATCTTAGAAGAATTCGTAGCTTTATTATATTAATATCTCTCTTAAATATTAGTATATTACCCTTAATACTTAGGGCTATAATAATAAGGGGTTTATTAGTTTTTATTTATTAATCTAGTTAATCTCGCTATACCTATTAGCTTAGTAAGACTACTAATCTCTATATTAGTCTTATATATAGCTATTTTAGCTACTTGAGCTATAACTTGCTGGTTAAATAATAATACTTATGATAATATATAAGGGATAAGGAAAAGGGATATACTTACTAGAACCTAATAATAATATATAAAAGGGAGGATTTTAGGGTTTATATTATTCCTACCTTAATTCTATAAGAATATATAGCTATTGCTATTCCCTTAGAACTAAGGTAGGTTTATAAATATCTTCCTCACTTCTGGACTATATTTATTATTAATTATATTATTATTATTTATTATTTATAGATTTATTAAGCTTAACCTTATATTTAAAGTAGATTATCTATATATATATTAATAGTAGGGATATATAGATATAGCGAAGGTACCTAACTCTCTAAAAAGCCTTAAAACCTATTAAAAAGAGTAAAAGAATCTACCTCTAGGTATTACTAAAAAGGGCTAAAATAAATAAAACCTAGAAAGGATAATAAATAATATAACTTTACTTATAACTAGGTGAGAATATTAAAGATAGGCTTAGAAGATATATAACGTAATTTATAGCTTTAATTACAAGAGATTATTTAAATTAGGTATAAAGTCGCTAAGAAAATTCTAAAAAACTAGGTATAGGATTTTTAAGGTACTAATAATAATAATAATACTAGAATAATTATAATATCTACTACGCCCCTCTCCTCTATGCTCTACTCTATAGTCCACTTATAATAGGTCTATACGCTAAGGGGACTTTTTAAAAGCTATGTAGCTAAGTCTATCTTATCCTATCCTAATAGCTCTAATAAGAGCAGGAGGTATATAAAAGACTATATGTTAAGAGGATAGTACTATATAAAGAGTCTATTATGTTATTTACTTATCTAATACTTATCCCTATTATATATCCTAATAAGAAAGTCTATTTCTTTAAGTAGATAATAGGTACTTATTAGTATATTTATACCCTGATTACTATTAAATAGAGTTACTTATAACTAAACTTAGCAGATAAAACCTTAGGATTTAATATAAAGCCCTTATTATTAAGGACTACTTTTAAGCTTTCTAAGACCTACTTACTTATCTTCTTTATAAAGTACTTATAGACTTTAAGTAATATATAAGCTAGCTCTTATTATTGAGTTAGAGCTTAAAATTATTACTAGGGATATATAGCTTAAGTAGATATAGCTCGTTAGTATTATTTCTTTATAAGGTATTTA
This sequence comes from Colletotrichum sansevieriae, assembly GCA_026260285.1. Taxonomy (NCBI): domain Eukaryota; kingdom Fungi; phylum Ascomycota; class Sordariomycetes; order Glomerellales; family Glomerellaceae; genus Colletotrichum; species Colletotrichum sansevieriae. Next base: position 4,333 of record JAOQIF010000538.1, on the reverse strand, counting down.
TAGATTTTAAGTAGTATATAAGCTATAAAAATAAAAAGCTATTTATTAGTATAGCTTATAGTATACTTACCTCTTATCTCTCTTTATCTCTCTTAGTATATATAGCTCTAATAGGAGTAAGAGGTATATAAAAGACTATATATCAAGAAGAGAGTACTATATAAAGAGTTTATTATATTATTTACTTATTTAATACTTATCCCTACTATATATCCTAATAAGAAAGTCTATTTCTTTAAGTAAATAATAAGTACTTATTAGTATATTTATATCCTTATTATTATTAAATAGAGTTAGCTATACCTAGACTTAGTAGATAAAACCTTAGAATATAATATAAGGCCCTTATTATAAAGGACTACTTTTAAGCTTACTAGGACTTACTTATCTTCTTTATAAGATACCTATAGATTTTAAGTAATATATAAGCTATAAAAATAAATAGCTATTCCTTACTATTACTTATAGTATACTTACTTCCTATCCTTTATTATCTATCTTATTATATATAGCTCTAATAAGAGCGAGAGGTATATAAAAAACTATGCGTTAAAAAGGGATTATAATATAAGGAGATTACTATATTACTTACTTATCTAGTAATTATCCCTATTGTAAATCCTAATAAGAAGATATATTTTTTAAATATATAATAAGTACTTACTAGTATATTTATACCTCTATTAAAATTAAATAGAGTTAGCTATAACTAAACTTAGTAGATAAAACCTTAGAATATAACGCGAGGCTCTTATTATTAAGAACTACTTTTAAGCTTTATAAGACCTATTTACGTATCTTCTTTATAAAGTACCTATGGATGTTAAGTAATATATAAGCTAGCCCTTATTATTAAGGTAGATCTAAGGGCCTAAGTAGCTCGAAGTTATTACTAGAGATATATAGCTTAAGTAGATATAGCTCGCTAGCGCTACTTCTTTATAAGGTACCTATAGACTTTAAGTAGTATATAAGCTATAAAGATATAACGTTACTTATTAGTATAGCTTATAGTATACTTACTTTCTATCCCTTATTATCTCTATTAATATATATACCTCTAATAAGAGTAGGAGGTATATAAAAAACTATACGTTAAGAAGAAACTACTTAGTAAGGAAACTACTATACTATTTACTTATATTAAATACTAGATATTATAGTTAATATCCTACTAGAAGAGCTATATATTTCCTTTAGTATTATAGTTATATTTAGTCCTTTCTCTACTTCATATTTTACTATTTCTATTAAGTTAGTTTCCCCCCTTATACCTTTTAATAACTTTACTTTATAATATATCTTAAAGACGCGCTATAAGTACTTATAGCTTATTTTACTTAACCTAGCTATCTTTTCTCTATAAACCCCTCTTCTTATCCTATTCCTTAATATAATACCTAGTATCTAGTAATTAATTATATTATAAAGCTTAATAAAAAAAATCACTTCTTTAAGTAAATAATAAGCCCTTATATATACCTCGAAGCTATAATTAGTTTCAGAATATTAAAATATTGTGAATAGAATATATAGTATTACTAATTAGATTTATTCTATATATAGCGAAACCTTACTAACGGAAGGTGTCTCCTTAGAGCTAGCTATAGCTAGCGCTCCCTAGTATTATAAATAACCCATTTCTCTTTTTATATAGGTAATTAATACTAAATACGCTTAGCGCCGTTATCCTACCTAAAGGAGCTTAATATAATTAACATATTAAATATACCTAAATATAATAAACCTCTTTAAGAGGGGTTTATTACCTTTAAGGAGAAAACCTTCTAAAACTATAGATGTTTTACGTATATCTTTCGCTTACTACGTGGACCGTATTAACTACCTTCTAGTTATTATTTATAGTAACTATAGTATATATATAAAGAAGGTCCTTAATATTTAGCTCTAACTTAGTATAATAATTAATATATCTAACAGTATTATAAGTAACTATATAATTATAAGCACGGCTATATAAATAGAAATAGAAGGAGAAATGTCTCTATAATAATATAAATAAATATATAGTGAGGAATAATATGCTAGAGTGATTTTCTAGGTTTATTATATAATATTCTAATAGAGAAATAGATATAGTTATAAATAATATTATATTTCTTATTATAACTATACTATATTAGGAACTAAGTCTAAAGAGCTAGAGAAAAGGTAGTATATATAGGTAATACTTTCTTCATCCTTTAGAAGGCCTAGAGATAGTAATAAAGCATAATATAGTTAGTTTAAACTTAATACTAGCCAGCTTTAGCTAGTGTAAACCTTATATACTATATTAATATATAAAGCCTACTTAGTTAAATCTTATTAGATTTAGTTAAACCTTAAGCTCTAATTTTATCTTATTATCCTAAATAAAGGTATAAGCCCTAGTTATATAGTATAAAGCTAGATACCGTTTAATACGAAATAAGAAAAAGGATTTTGAATATGTTCTTTATTTTCTTATATCCCTTGAATTTATAGAGATATAAGGCTTTAAAGATAAAATCTAATTCTATTTCCTGTAATAATAAATCTCTCTATTTAACTACCTAATAGGGTTACTTTCTACTAGACGACTTTTGATATAGGATTATAAGTTTATAATATAGTAGACACTATTAACCTTATTATCCCTTATATTTATAACCTTATAACTATCTCTATAGTTAGAGACCTCTCTTAAGTAGATATATTTACTACTAATATAAATATAATAAGATAGATGACCTATTAGGCTCTTATCAAGTATAATAACATCTCCTATACTTTTTATACATTCTATAATACTTATAGTCTCTAACTATAGGAATATTCGCCTACCTACCTAGTAGGTAGGACTCCTACTCGCCTAGTAAGCTAGATCCAGCTTTAGATCTATAGCCTAGGTTAGAATAACTAATACCTAGCGACTAGTTATATAACCCCTTATATAACCTACCTTATTAACTTCTTATATTATTCCTACCTCGCTAGCTATCTCCCTTTCACCATGAAGTAACAAGAATAAATGCGGAATTTTGTCAGTCTCCAGCTGTAATGATATGCTATCGAGCAAAATGAGCTTGTTTTTTTTCCCCTATCATTTGAAGTAGAAATCGTTCGACGCAACAAAGTGAGGTTATCAACGCTGCATGACCACCCACACCGCATCCATCGTCGCAACTTTATCGCCCTTTTGCTTGATCTCGTCAACAACCGCCTGAGTCCTGTCTACATAGCCAAGCAACTCGTCCTCCGCTTCCTGGCCGAGTTTCTCAGCCAAGACTTCCTCTTTCCAACTGGGGTCCAACACAGCTCCCACCTCCCACTGCCCATCCAATAACCCCGGCGTATCAACCATGCCCTTCTTCAACAATTTCCATCCAGCACGCTCCGCCAGGCGGATTAGTTCCTCTGGGCCGAGCGCATCTCGAACATTCGACTGATGCAGAGTGAAGCCTCGATTTTCGCGGAGAGCATGAAACCGTTTCTGGGCCTCGACGGCCAGTTCATGCGGTACTTGAGACGGCGCGGATGATTTGAGAGAGTATTCCGCAAAGCAAACTCTCTTGACCTGGTTGGACGAATGCAGCGCCTCGAAAAGTGATGCGACCGCTTCGCGTGAGGAAAAGTACCACAGCGAATGGCACAATGTCGCGCAGTCATACCTGTCGTCCGGGTGAGAAGCGAGATACGACGGGCCATCGGCCTGATGAAAGGCGATCCGGGACCCGTACTCCGAAGAGAGGATGTGGGATTGGGCCTGGTCGAGGGTGTACGGGCTCCCGTAGTCCCCCGGAGCGGGGTCGAGCGCCGTGACGTGCCCGGGACTGCCGGTCTCCACCGCTCCCGGTCCTGCTGGGTCTAGTAGGCCTACCGCATGTGCGAGGACGACCGCGGAGTCGCCCTGCCCACATCCGATGTCGAGGACGCGGGAGGACGGAGCGATGGACCAAAGAGACGCCAGGCGGAGCCGGTGGGTTAGTTGGGGGATGATGATTGTGTGGAGGTGCTTCGGGTCGTGGGGATAGGCTTGCGCAAGGGAGAGGAGAGTTGCTTGAGACATTTTGACTTGTTTGTCTTGAAGAACTTCAAATGATGAGGGAAATGAATTTTTGTCTGCATGTACCGCAGTAGTTCGAGAGATGAGTTAGGATATCTCAACATTAATGATGAAAAATTTCGACCGAGAATCACCACGCTCGACGTTGCTGTTCGTCTGCATTCCGATGATCTGCTAATGAAAATGCGCATGTCTTTTTGGCCTTTTTTTTTCTTTTTTTTTTTTTTTTTTTTTTTTTTTTTTGGGGGGGGGGGGGGGGGGGGGGCAAAAAAAAAAAAACCAACC
>JAOQIF010000537.1:0-59143 GCA_026260285.1 Colletotrichum sansevieriae | reverse complement strand
AATAAGGGAAGATTAGCTCGTTATAGTTAAAGAGGCTTATAAGCACCGCCCTAGCTGCTCTAATAGCTAGTATATCTAGTAGGCTTTAAGTATAATAGAGCATACCCTATAAATAGAATAGCGGAATTATTAGCAAATACTTATAGACGAGTCGGGGAACTAGATAGACCCTAAATAGGAAGACTTTAGAATCTTTATAAGAGGGCAGCATATCGCGCCTAAGCTCTAAGAATAGAACTACTATAATGCTTTAAGATAGTACTACTAGAAAGATAATAAGAAACTAATTGCATACTAAGCTTAATAAGAGTCTATTAACCGAGCACTTAGCGAGCTAAGCATTAGTAATATAAAGGTGCACGCCTTCTTTTAGGGCCTTATTAGGACCCTAAAGGATAAACTCTTTAAGTAGGATATTAACCGCACTAATATATATACTATTGCCCTATATATATAGAGATTATAAGAGATTATAGAAGGGAGATATAGGGGAATATCTGCTAGCTATTCCGAGTCGTATAAGCGACTATACTCAGGCTCTCTAGACCGCCCTTATAAGAGCAGCTTATAACCCCCTAGGTTAATAGACTTAAGAGATCGCTACCTAGAGACCCCGCCCTGGAATAACTACTTAGCAGATACTTATATAACGCCCGGCGCTAGTAGTATATCTACCGACTCCTAGGGATCCTAATATTATAACTATAAGAAGTATAGCTATATCTCCCCTAACTATACTAAACCCCGTGCGCAGCTAATAGGTAGCAATTAGAACCTAAACCTAAGGCGGGGCGGGATAAGCGTAATTGCAGTACCTAGCGTAACTAATATTAAAGACTCGGGAAACGAGTAGGTATAGATATAACCCCGAGGGGTATTACGCTAGAAATCACCTTAGTTCTAATAGGATAAACTATTAAGGGATAGGCGTTAGCGCTCCGAGTATCTAGCGAAGTCGAACTAGAGGTTGATATAGATACCTATATAGTAGTAGACGTTATATAAGAAGACCTCGTCGAGAGGCTCTAACTAAAAGAGGCTACTAGTATTATAGCCCCTGAATTAGTGGATTTCTAGGGAAGGCCTATGCCTATAGGTAAGGTCTACTAGCTTATATTCTTCCTTATAGATAGTCGGGGTTACCTATAGAAGATTCGCTAGGCTTTTGTTATAAGCCCTCGCCCCGAAGGAGCGGGAAATATCCTTCTATCTAATAACTCTATAGGATAGGAAGGTATCTATATAAATACCTATATATATACCTAGTTATATGAACCCCTCTTGCTCGCTAAGCTAGAAGCGATTATCCAAGAGATTATAGAGAATAGCTAATAGGCTTATATTATATACTTAATAGGCGCTATAAGCCCTAATAAGAAGGATATAGAGTCCTTAGGCGAATACTCGCTAGATAATAAGCAGGAGAAGAAGATTCCTAGGGAACTTAAAGACTTTACTAATGTTTTTAATAAGGAGAATATAAAGAAAGTTCTAAGGCTAAAAGGAGTAGTATACTATATCGAACTAAAACCTAGCAAGGAACCCTTATATAGACTGATATACCCTATATTAGCGGAGTAGTTATAAACGCTCGCTAAGTATATCCGGGATATAGAGGCAGCAGGCTATATACGCCGCTCAACTAGCTCTATAGGAGCACTAGTATTATTTATGCCTAAGAAGGATAGAAGCTTATAACTATATATAAACTATAGGGGATTAAATAAAATCATAGTAAAGAACTATTATCCTCTGCTACTAATCAGCAAGCTTCTAGATAGGCTCGCTAGAGCGAAGTTTATTTCAAAGATTAACTTAAGCGAGGCATACCACCAAATTACAATTAATAAGGTAGATAGGTAGAAAACCGCGTTTAGAATGCAATATAGTTACTTCGAGTATACTATAATACTATTTAGGCTTACGAATACCCTAGCAACTTTTTAGGCATATATTTACTAAATACTCGCCGACCTTCTAGATACTTGCTATATTATATACCTAGATAATATTCTAATCTACTTAGATATAAGGGAATAGCATACTAAGGACCTCTATACTATCCTACGCCGCCTAAGGGCTGCTGAACTATTTATAAAACTAAAGAAGTGCGATTTCTACTAGATAGAAGTAGATTTCCTAGGGTTCTATATTACCTAAGATAGTATCGGAATAGACCTAGATAGAGTCCGAGCGGTTGCTAAATAGCTAGTACCTAAGTCTTTTAGAGATATCTAAATATTCCTTGGTTTTTATAACTTTTACTATAAGTTTATTATAAGATATTCTCATATTATAGCCCCTATAACTAGCGCGCTTAAGGGAAGCCAGAATAGCACGAAGTTAGGAGCCTTCGCCTGGATGGGGGAGATATAGACTGCATTTGAGATACTTCGGAGAGTATTTGCTGAAGCCCTAATACTAAGATATTATAACCTAACGTTAGAAACTAGGGTCGAGACTAATATATCTACTTAGGTAGTATCTAGCGTGCTTTTGTAGAAGCATAGCATAGTTTAGCACCTAGTAGCCTTCTAGTTAAGGAAGCTCTTAGATATAGAGAAGCGCTAAGCTATAGGGCAATAGGAACTCCTTGCTATTATAGAAAGTTTAGATCACTAGGCGTAATACTTATAAGGACTCCCTAAGAAATTCGTAGTACTTATAGACTATATAGCGCTAAAAGGAGTACTCGCTATACCCGCGCGGGATATTTGCAGAAGACTCGCGCGATAGGTCTACTACTTATTAGCATTTAACTTTAAAATCTAGCATAGGTCGGGGGTTACTAACCTAGTAGATAGACTATTATAACGCCCTAACTATATAGTAGAAGATACTAAGGTGGATAATATACTTCCTACCCTTAGAAAGAAACTTAGGCTTATTAGCTAGCTTTTAGCGAATATTCGCTAGTATATTGCTAAGCTTAAAGGAACTACAGCAGTTGCGAGAACTTATACCTGAGCCGTCTAGCGAAGCATATAAGAACCTTGCTAGAGGGCTAGCTCTAAGGTTAAGGGATCCTCACCCTTAAGTTAGTACTACCCCACGATAGGTACTAATAAGCTACTATATATAAGTACGCATATTAGCGCTATCACTTGCACGAAAGCATACATAGGTACTACGCTAACTGCTCTACGAGAGAATAGCGATAGGCTAGAGGACTTAGGGGGAGCTGGGGTTACTATACTAGAATAGTATATCCTATATATTATAATAAGGGAGCTTATTCAGGATGAAACGGCTTATATGCTACGACTAGGCGCGGATCTCAAATAGATAGTTAGAAGACTATAAGCCAAAAACCCCTTCTATAGAAACATCGCAGCTAAGGTTCGCTAGGATACTAGGGAATACTAAGGATACCGAGTTAATAAGAATAATATCCTTTGGTTTAGAAGAAGACTTATTATTCCAGAAGAGGGATCCCTCTACTATGAAATCCTAAAAAACTACTATAATACGCCTAGATTAGGGCATATAGGAGTAAATAAGATAGCTAAGCTTATCCTATAAAAGTTTTATTAGCTGCATTTAATAGAGGATATATAGCGATACGTCGCTAAGTACCCGCGCTACCAAGGGGTGCGCATACCACGGCATAAGCTATACAAGCTATTGCAAATACTAGAACTACTAGCATACCTATTCCAATAGATTTCCTTAGACTTCTTAACTAGCTTACTAGAAAGTTGCTAAGATAACGGAGTCACTTATAATATAATCCTAGTAATTATATATCGGATAACTAAAGTAGTATAGTTCTTAGTAATAACTAAGCGACTAGACGCTATAGGTTTAGCGAGGATCCTATACTAAGAGATCGAGTACTAATATAGCACGCTAGAGGTTATTATTAGTGACTAAGATAAACTAATTACTAGCTAGTTCTAGTAAGACTAGACCAAGGCCCGAGATATAGAAGGGTGCATCTCTACCGCGTAGTATCCATAGATAGATAGCTAGACCGAAAGAACGCACTAGACCCTAACTACATATCTTATAAAGTTCAGCAAAGGGTTATATAACTAATAAGCAATATAACTAGTTAAGGCCGAATTTTCATATAATAATAGCAAATATGCTACTATTAGCATATCCCTATTTAAGGCCCTTATGGGATACCACCCTCGAATAGTTAATTACTGCTTGCTGAACGTGGAGATTAGAACTTAAGGGGTTAATAAAAGGCTTAAGAAGCTAATAGAGGTTTGCTAAAGAATAGCTAAGACCTAGCGATATATAACTAAGGTATAAGCTAAGAATGCGAATATTAGAAGAAAAGTATAATTATACTATATTAGAGATGTTATAGGACTCTTAATAAAGAACTTCTATTTCGCAAAGGGTTAGCGAAAGCTCGCCCTAAGATTTATTCCTATGCTAGTTATAGAAGTTATAAGCCCTAACGCCTATAGAGTATAACTCCTAGAGAAGTATAGCAGAGCATATAATATCTTCTCTATTACTCTGCTTAAGCTATAGTATAGCTAAAAGCTCGCTAAGGGGTAGCTCCTAGACCTTAAAGAAGACCCTGAGGAATAAGAAGTCGAGGATATTATATTATAGAGGGAAGCGCTAATAGGCCCCCTATATTTAGTTAAGTAGAAAAGCTAGCTAGTAGAGTATAATACCTAGGAGCCTAAAGAATACTTAGCAAATACTTTATAAATCCTAACTAGATTTAAGAAATAGTAGTATAAGTTATATTATAAGTAGGATAACGAGTAGTATAGATTAATAAGAAAAGTTAATTAACTATAAGATAGCTAAAACGCTAAAGAGAAGACCCCCTCTTATAAAGAATAATATAACCCTATAGGTATCTAACCTTATATTACTATAGAAGTCTACTACACCCTCGCCGAAGTTCCGCTAGCACTACTACTCCTTATCGTTATTATTACCCTCGTTATTATTATTATTATTATCGCTCTCCTCCTTAGAGCTCTCGCTAGTAGTACTACTATTACTACTCTAACTATTACTCTCTATAGCTTTATCGGAGTTGCTATCCTCTATAGCAGAGGACTTATCCTCCTTGCTATTATAAACCTAGTACTACTAAGCTACTACTAAGGTATTACTAACCTTCTTCTAAGAATTTAGTCGAGGCGCGGGACTACTACTAATAACTTTAAAGATAGCAACAGGAGCTTAGTATTAAGTATTGCAAAGTATGCAGGAGCTTTAGACCTTTAAAGGCTCCTATAAAGGAAGCGCGGATATATAGGTATCACTCTTTAAAAGCTGTATTATTAGGATATTAGCGAGCTTATTAAGAAAGGTAGCCTACTTAAAGATATAGGTCTTATCGTATAAGTAAGTAGGGAGAGTATTATCAAGCTATACTATAATCTCCTTAACTAGAACCTTATCCTTAGCCTAGCGAGCTGCCTATAAATATATATTAGACTAATAAAAAGGCGAGACTAACTATAAGGTGAAACCTACCTCGAGCGAAACCTATAGATACGCCTAGGTATGCGAAGCTGCACTCTCCTCGATACCTATAGCAAGGAGCTAGTTCTTATAGTTCTTAGAACTAGGCTTAAGACTAGCAGGGTTTACTAACTAGTCGTAGAGGCATTAGAGGAGCTCCTACCCCTACTCTATAGCTATAAAGATATAGAAGATCTCGCGCTATTAATACTAGCTAGTAGCGATCGTATAGATATAACGCTTAACCTAGTTCTAATAGAAATAAGTAATACTAATAAGATAAGTAGGAATCTAGAAATAGGAAAAGTTAGCCCGTACCTCTACCGAATAGTTGCTAAACTTACCCTATAGCACTTAATACTACGAACCTAGTATAACTCGCATATATAATTACTATTATAGCGATAGGTGCAGACAACCTAGGCATTCTTAGGGAGCTATAGGGTATAACTAACATAGGGTTCGCTACTACCCGCCTAATCACGCTAACGGTCACTACTACTAAGTTCAGCCTCGGTAGGGCTATACTTAGCGAGGAGTCGACTAATAAGGCTCTTAGCACTTATAATATTTAAGGAAGTATTAAAAGATAGGGAGGTTCTATAAAGTCTTAATAAAGGGCTTGGATAATATAAAAGTAGTTATTAAATAATGTGGTATAATAAGGAGGGAAAAGAACTAACCCTAGGGCGGGAAAAAGCTATTATTTTATAAATAGCTAAAAAGACCTCGCTAAACTATTATAAAGGCAGATATAACTTCAGACGGCAAAGAATAGCAGTTACTTATTATAATAGGTGCTACCTACTAGGAGATAGATATAGTAAATTAGTAATAATAGTTGCTATCTAACCTACTTAATAGCCTCGTAACGCACCCGATTAGAAGGGGGATAATAGGATGAAAAACGAAGCTATTATAAGGGTATAGTATAAGAAGGTGCTCGCTAGATAAAGAGCAAATAATAGGAGAACTAAAACGAAGCTACTATTAGGATAACTACCCTCTTTTAAAAGGAAATAATAGGATAAAAAACGAAGTTATTATAAAGGTATAGTATAAGAAGGTGCTCGCTAGACAAAGAGCGAATAATAAGAGAACTAAAACGAAGCTACTATTAGAATAACTACCCTCTTTCAAAAGGAAATAATAGGATAAAAAAACGAAGTCTTTATAAGGGTATAGCATAAGAAAGTGCTCGCTAAATAAAGGGCGAATAACGGGAGAATAAAAACGAGGCTATAAGGATAACTGCCCTCATTCGAAAGGAAACGATAGGATCCCTTTAGAATAGCCCGGATAGAGAGCATAAAAGGGCCTAAAAGGAGAGGAACTATAAGGAATAGGACTATAGGCCTAGCTATTATATCTATAACTCCAAGGGCTCTACTATCTTTTAGCAAATATTCGCCGAATAGATACCGCGCTAGATAATAGCAGCAATAAGTAATAAGCCGGGGCCTACCCCGGACAGCTAAGAGGGATAATAATAGAGGGCCGACCTATAACACCCGATCTTATAGTAGGGATTACTATAATTAGAAGGGGGATAATTATAAGGGACTAGATACCCAGACCGGAGAAGCTAGAGACGCTTTAGCTACTATAGGCTAAGGGGATAGAGAGGCCTATAGGTCTAGGGTATAGAACCCTTATAGCGAAGACTTAGCGAATACTCGCTAAAGGCTAGAAATAAGGGATCTTAGAAGAAGCAAGCAAAAGTAGCGTAATAATACGGACCCTATCTTTTAGGTGCTTCTGCTATTAGTTTGACCTAACCGTGGCTCTTAGCCCCTCGATACCTTTACATAAAGTTAATTAATATTTATTGAAAAAGGCTAGGTAGGTACTAGCAGGGGCATATATTTCCTATATAGGAGGTAGTATCTTAGTTTTATATATTAATATATTATATATATCTTAACATATTCCTTTATATTACTCTTCTATATATTCTAGAAAAATAACTTTCTAATCCTCTTTAGTATCTCAGTAATACCTTAGTAACCTCTAGATAGTTTATTATAAGATACTCTAAGGATTTTATTCTAAAGTAAGTAGTTATTAGGGATATATAAGCCCTCTTAGTATCTTAGGATACTAGAGTTATCTAGTAATTACCTTATCCCTTATTATTCCCACTCCTTATTAATATAAAAGGGATCTTTCTATTAGGCTTCTTTACCTTATTCTTAAAGCAAGGGTATAAGTTATTCTAAGGAGGTATTTGAAACTTAAGCACCTTATTGCTATCTAATACCTACCTTCTAAATAGGAGCCTTATTAAAGCGTTTTAGAAAGTCTTATAGGAGCAAGTCTCTAGCTTTATTAATCTCTATATCCCTAGGGGTATAATTAGATCTTTATAAGAGGCTATTAGCTAGGTTATAGTAACTAAGCTAGTATTTAATTTTAAAATTCAATATTAATACGTCTTATAATAGCTAAGCCTAATAGCTACTAAGTATCTTCTTATTAGCAAGGTACTAGTAACCTAGGTAGTTAGTAATAAATTAGATATAATATTAGGAGTAAAGCAAGTAGTATTACTACCTCACTACTACTTCTCTAATAGCTAGTAGCTCTACCTCTAGCATACTATACTATAGTTACGCGCCCTTAAGCTTCTAAGATATAAATACTACTAGTCTCTATATATCCCCCTCTAACTAGCTTAATATTACCCCCATTATAAAGTCTAATATATTAGTTTTAATATTAATTAGGAGTATAGGGTTAAAGTAGTATACAATAGGTGCCTCTATAAATAAAGCATAGAGCTAATAAAAAGTAACTAGTACCTCGCTAGTTACTACTAGTTATCCCTTAGCTATATTAGTAAGTTAGTAAGTTAGTTAGTAAGTAAGCTATAGATTTTAGAGTAATTCTTAATAAATCTTTTATAAAACCCTATAAATCCTAGAAATTACTAAATCTCTTATATTATAATAAGTACTAGCTACTTAGCAATTTCCTAGACCCTCTTCTATTTATAGCAATCCTACCTACTAAGACTATAAACCTAAGGAAGTTAATCTATTCCTTATAGAATTCATACTTATTAGGGTTTATATAGAGGCTATTAGCTTCTAACTAGGTAAGTACCTATCTTACTACCTCTATATAGGAGTTTATATTATTAGTAAATATCAAGATATTATCGAACGATATAATATAAATAATATTAACTAGGCTTATAAATAACTTATTAATAAAAGTCTAGAAGGTAGTAGGTTTGTTAATAAGCCTAAATAGCATAATATAATATTTATAGTAGCTATATTATATATAGAATACTATCTTCTACTTATCTCCCTCCTAGATCCTTACTTCATAGTAAGTATCCTTAAGGTTAAGTTTAGTAAAGTACTTTACTTAGGAGAGCTAATTAAAGATTTTATTAATTAAGAGGAGAGGGGTATAATTCTTAGTAATTACTTAGTTAAGTCCCTAGTAGTCTATATATAACCTTAACTTATCTCCCTTTTTTAGGATAACGGATTAGCACCCCTACTAGACTTATTAATAAGAAAATCTATCCCTTTTATAAGGCTTTATAGATATAATCTCTTAACTCCTCAAACTCCTTCTTAGCTAATAGGTATATAAATCTAAATAGGGGCTTAGTCCTAGGCTCTAGGTTAATAGAGTAGCTCCTAGTAGTCCTAAACTCTAGTAAGATAGTATTATAGCTATTACTATTACTAATCCTAAAGTTATATAAAGCTATCTACTAGATACCTATACTACTAGTTATTTAGGTTACTAACTTCTATATGCTATAATTAGATCCCTTAGATACCTATATTCCGCTAATAAGTTCTAACTTATTAGCCTCTAGTTAGGTATTAGCTATAATTATCGGAATAACTGTCCTGCGCAGGTAATAGTACCAGAAAGATAGGGTTCTTCCGTAATACTGTAGTTATTCGTTCTTTTTATCTATCGTAGGTTTGGTGGTTACGATAGCTATATAGGCAGTCCTTGCGTATAGGGTCCTGGCCCTCCTATTAGTTGAATTAGCGCAATAGGTGGGTCTAAATGGCCCGACGTGGCGCTAGTTGGGTTAGCAACGAACCGCCGACTAGGCTTCTAATACTAGCAGTCTTTTATTACTACTAGCCCCTACCCTATAATAGCCTATATTCATCGAAATAACTACTAAATAGCAACTACTTATAAAAGGGGCCTAAATAGCTTAATAACCGCAGTTTTTACACGTTTTATCGTTATCCCCTGATATGCTATATATCCCCGGTTTTACTACGCGCAGGGCCCTAGCTATAGGCTGGGGTCCTAGCTACTATCGAACGACCTACTCCTCTATCTATATTATCGCCTTATTATTATTAATAAGCTATTAGAGGGCTTTATTTAGCGTTGACTTCGTGAGTCCATCAGCTAGGTTATTATTACTATAGATCTAGCGGATCTCTGCGATCTCGCGGCGCTCGTATAACTACTATAGCGCTATTATATTAATTATAAGGCGCTTTTCTTTCGTTATACCTAGCTTAACGAGGTACTTATATAGCGAATACGAGTCGGTATAAATAATAGTCGATATTAATAGTAGATCTAGTTGATTAGAGACCTTTTAGAGGGTTATTGCAATCGCATAGGCTATATCGACGCTAGCAACTATACTATAGATCTCCGAGGCTAGTATGCTACGGGTAACGCGTTTTAACTTCGTTAAGCTATAGTAGATAATATTATTATTGATTTCGAATGTATTAATAGCCTTATTATTATTAGCCTTATTAGCTAGTATAATAATAAAACCTAGTTATAACAATAGGTCGTCGTTATTAGCAAAAGATCTATTAATAAAAATAAATAGTTTTATAATAGCGAGGTTAAGCGGGATGAAACTAAGGCCTCTATCGAGGGATTGCGACTACTAGAGTATTCGCTAGTTGAGGATTTTAATATCGTTAACTATAGGGTTTTGCCGTTATATAGCAATAGATAGGTTGAAATAGGCCTCGGGTTAGTAAATTAATACGATATATGCGCTGCGGGTGCGTTATTTAACGTATTGCTGCTTTTGGATAGCTTCGTTAGCAGAGGGGTTAATAGGGTATAACTTAAGCCCTTAGTCCTTTTAGCAGAGGGTGAGGGTATTGCTATTATCGATCGTTACAATCCTACTATTGAATATAAGGGGGTTATTAATAGCGAGGGTCTACTTAGGTTTAGCTAAAAAGCCGGCTTTAGTTAATTTAGCCTCCTTAAGGGCGGAAAACACGTCGTTTAATAGGCCTAATATATCGTTAGTTTATATACCTATAATAGCAAAAGATAGGTTATTTTCCGTTAATATAAGCAAGTAGGGGTTAAATAATGAAGTCTCTATCTCAAGCCTCTCTTTATAGTAGTAGCTATATATAGCCTACTAATAGGTGCTAGCCTCGGTGATGCTATAGAGGGGTTTTATAACCTCTATAATAATATTATCGGGGTATTTATACTATATTTAGGCGGGGATTTTAGCGAGGATAGGGCAGGCGAGATAGGTAGCAGACTAGATATAGGCTTAGGTAATATCGCAGATCTAAAGGGTTTTGCTATTAGCTAATAATAATAGGGCGATTACGAGGATTAGCTATTAACTAGCTCTTTAGATTATAGGGGCCTAGGTTAAAATAGCCTCTTTACTATTATTAGTATAGCTCTAAATAATAAGTCTCAACTTCTTATAGGGCTAGGTTATCTTACCCTTAACCTTATTAATAATATAGGAGCAGAAAATCCGGATCCTGCTATAGCGGGCAGGGTTATACCTAATAAAGTTAAATACGCCTCGCTTAATAAGGGATTTAATCTCTTATCGGGTTAACTGCTTAAAAGGCTCTCTAGGGGTTATAATTATGCTATTATTATATAACTTAATAGCGAGGTTATAGTTAGATTGCTCTTTAGCAGATAGGAAGGCCTTATTAGTAGTAGTAATATCCGTTTTAGCGAGGAGTATAGTTAAAGTCGGACCTAGCGCCGGGTTGTAGCGGGGCTAGCCTTAGCGCTATAGTAGGGCGGGAGCTGCGTTATTAGTAATAACGATAGTATCGTAGACTTCCTTAGTTACCCCGTAGGGGGTTGTAGTCCTATTATTATTATTATCAGGTTTTATTAGCAAGTCGGTTAACTAATAGTAAGGTTTAATAATAGTTAACTAGAAGGATTTCAGCCTATTAGGCAGTTAAACTACGTATTTATAGCTATCGTTAGAGATAAGCTAGTAAGGGCCCTTCTAGCTATCTTTTTCACGCTATACTCTAACCTCCGACTAAAGAGGTAGGCTTAATATAGGCTTAGTTATAGGGCCGTTTCGGGCTGTAATAGCCTTATTAACCTAATAACTAGCATAGAGTTAGCAGATCTTATTAGTAGCCTTCTATATAGCTTAGGCGCGTTATATAATCGATAATAAGGGTATTAAATCGTCCGTTAGGCGTAGGTAGGCTCTAAATACTAGTAGGGTTAGTACTAGGCTATCGGGCCTAGCGATATTATTAATAGCTTTTATAGCTATTTAGAGGGCGATGTTAGGGTTAGCAGAGGGATCTTCCGCCTAGATAATCTTATAGGCCTAGCGTAATAGCTTATAGTATTATTCAACCTTCCTAATGCTATTATAAGCTTTAACTAGGACCTCTTTTATAGAGATCGCTATCTTTCGCATAGATTAGCGAAATTCAGCAGATCGAAAGGAGGTGCTAGTATTAGTAACTATCTAGTTAGGTAGGCCCTAGTATACGTCGATCTAGCAGAGCTGAAGGGTCTACTATATAGTTTTAGCGGAGATATCCTTTATAAAGCATGCTATATTAAATATAGTAGCTATATTAATAACGTAGAGGGTAGGGTAGTTGCTATCGAGATATATAATATTAATAACGACCTCGTAGTTGAAATTGCAGTCGTCTTTTATTATAAACTTAAACCGATAGGGGCTGCTACTATAGAGTTAGTAGTAGTAGCAAAACTTCGTTAACTTATTGATAATATTAATATTAATAGGGTAGCTAGCGCGCTAGAGGACTTTGTGGAGTTATTAGATAGATAGGTAGCTAAAACGACGGTAGATATAGCGTAATTCGATATTAGTGAGGTTATAACTTGCAATAGCCTCTTCCGGGTTAGTTATAAACTATAGGTAGCCCTATAGTTATATAACCGGGGTTGTGAGGTTGTTATAAACGAGTTAGTTAGCGATATTATCGAATCTTATGCTAAGTCGGTCTATATTATAAAGTAATAATAAGAAGGGGGTATTTATTAGCATCACGTGGAAAGTTACGTTACTAAAAGGAGTTATAATAACTATTATTCCGAGGGATTCGATGGGGTCGGCGCTGCTGAAGCGGATCGAGGCTGCTCTAGCTATAGAGGGGTTAAGTTAGTAGTTAACCCTCTTTTATAGGGCTAGAAACTACGGGTAACCCCTAGTTGAATATCAGGCTGCGCTAGAGTTAGGGATAATCCTTCTAAACGTAGTTAATAAGTAATAGTTAGTAATATATATCGCAACGGGGTTATTATTTTTATTAACTAACGCGTTATAAGAGGGTTTAACGTAGTTAATTGTATAGAGGGTTAACTAGTCGGCTAAATAAGTTATTATATTACTGCTATTAACTGTAGTAAGTTGGCTGAAAGAGGTAGTAGTAAGGAAGGCCTCGTTAGTGCTATTAACCTCGTTGCTATTATTATTAATAGATAACGACTAGTAAAAGAGGGTAATAGGGTTATTAATAACGGAGGGGTTAGCTATAGTAGCTACGAGGTCTTCGATACCCTCATACCACGCTAAAAACTAGTGATATTTAGCGGGGTTGGCGTTATTTTGGATATATTAGCTGCCCTTAAACTTGCTATAGGCCTTATAGCGATTATCGTTAGTATGTTTCGTCGACTAATAGCCGGGTTTGCTATAAATATAGCACTTTTTAGCTCTTGCTGCGTTATTAAGGCTATTACTAGCTATATAGGGCCTAAAACGATTCTTTCGGCTATTGCTATAGTAGGTATAGTCGGTCTAATAGACCCTAGTCCTATCGTTATTTTTAGCGATATATTACGCTATAGGCTAGGTTATTATTGAAATAGCTAAATATAACTAGCTGAGGACCCCTTCTATTGACTCAGCAGGGTTAAAGAGGTAAAAACGGCACTCTTCGACCCCTTAGTAGGTATTAACAATATAGTCCTATAGGATAAGATCGGAGTAGTAGGCTAGTAGTAAGGCTCGTTAGACCTTAGTTATATAGTTAACGAGGATCTCTAAGCACTCTATCCTCGTTTTAGAGGGGTTATTATAGATAACCTAGGTTAATATAGCCTAGCGCTATTCTATTAGGTAGGCCTAGCGGGTATCGTGGGATTCGAAGTAGTTATAGAGTTTTTTAACTATAGCTAGGAGGCTTAACTAGGCGCTACTAAGTCGGTTAAAATAGTAATTACAGGCTCGGCTTTTTAGTATAAGGGGGAGGGCGCTAGTAGCTTGCGATTACTAGATCCTAACCTTCTTATAGATATCCCGAAAGATAGTTAATTTTGCCTCTAAAATATCGTATTTAGCGCTGCTATACTTTATATCGTTAGCATAAAGCTTAGCTAGATCTATTAACTGCTTTAGCATAACTAGGAGGCTATTATAGCCTATATCCTAGTTATTATTAACTACGCTATCTCTACTAGTAGGCGTAGTTTTTACTAGCGCTATCGTAGGAGGGGCCTATAGCTACGGGGTTTTTGGTTTAGTATAGAAGTCATAGGTATTGCTAGCTTAGGCGAGGCTCTTATTAGGCTTTATGAGATAGGGCAGGCGTATAAGCGTAATAGGTACTAATATTTTGCAAATAAACGTCGGGTTATTAGCGAGATATTATAAGAAGTTATCTATATAGGCGTCTAACTAGGCTTAGCTTTAGTAATAGAACTTAGGTCTAGTTATAGCCTTAATAAGCTTAATAGAGATTATTCTAGCTACTAGGTTAACCTATATTCTATAGCTAACGACGTAGTCTTTAAAGGCCTTCCTAAGCTTCGAGTTAGTTTTGCTAAATAGATTAGCAGTCTAGCTGATAAAGTTATATAAAAACTCGCACTAGAAGGCTTAGCTAGTATTCTTATCGATCTTATAGACCTCAAGTTAATAGCCTATCTATATATTTACCTATTTAATAGATATATTAGGAATATTATTACTTTCCTTATCGATCTCAAAGACCTTACCCTATAGGTCGGGCTAGATAATACCCTTAAGCTAGGTAGGGATAGGGATATCGCTAGAGATAGATCCTTAGATAGATCTATTATAGGTAGTAGGAGGAGGAGGGGGGTTGCTACCTAGCTTAGCAGTTAGGGTAGCTATTATGAATAGAGTAGTAGAAGTAGGGGGTATAATATGTATTATTTTTCGCGATATCGTAGCTTTTTCGCATCGAGGTTGTTATATATAGGCGTAAAGCAGCCTGGATATTATTGCTATAGTCGTTTACTCAACCGGTCGTCGTATATAAGCGTAAAGCAGCCTGGACGTTATTAAATAGTTATCGTAGTAGCTTATAATAGTCGTTTCAATCCCTCTGCTAGTAGTAGTGATATTAATAGCGGAGACGTCTCTTCTACTATAGGTAGTAATAAACCTTGCTAATCTATAGTAACTCAGGTGGTTATAATAGTTAAGTTAACTACTAATTAGTATTGGAATAACTATCCTGCGTAGGTAATAGTATTAGAAAGATAGGGTTCTTCCGTAATACTATAGTTATTTGTTCTTTTTATCTATCGTAGGTTTAGTGGTTATAATAGCTATATAGGCAGTCCTTGCGTATAGGGTCCTGGCCCTCCTATTGGTTGAATCGGCGCAATAGGTGGGTCCGAACGGCCTGACGTGGCGCCGGTCGGGTCGGCGACGAACCGCCGACTGGGCTTCTAATAATAATCCTCTAATTCATAATATTCTTATTAGCTCTATAATTAATAAGTATAGTACTATTCTTCTAGCTACTTATAACTCAGACCTATATTATTACTTTAATATAATATAGCTAGTTATTATCCTATTAAACTACCTATATTACTACCTAGTCCTCCTCTAGTTATTCGCTGGGATAGGATTTGCCTTTATAATAGGGGTAGCTATACTTCTTATAGTATAGGTATCTCAGTATAATATAGCTTTTTTTATAACTATAATAAATAATTTCCTTCTTAGTATCCTATAGTAAGTCCTTAGTATCCTCCTAGTAGTTATTAGTATTATTATAATCCCCCCTTATAGCCTTAGTTTATCCCTTTAGATTAGTAGTTTAGCCCTCTAGTTATTATTCCTTATTATTAATCCCCTAGTCCCTTACTAGCACCTTATATACTTATATATTGACTATAAGTTTAATATTCCTAGCCTCTATATTAAGGTTATACTGCGATTTTAGTAATCTATTTGCTATAATATAGTATTAGAGCTTAGGGTCTAGCCTAGCTACTATATTAGCTACCTAGATCTCCTCTAGTTATTAGTAGGGGCTCTCTATTTTAATCTCTTTATAGTAATTAATAAAGCTCTAGTATAATTATTCTAGTTACTAGTAGGCTTATTTAAGCTAGGTTTATATACTAAGGGTCCTAGACCTTATATTAATTATATTATTAGCTAACTAGTCCTTTCTTATTACCTAAGTAATATCCTTTGCTTTATTATTATAGTTAATAGAAAGGTATAAGGTCTATTATTTCATTATTAATCCTTCTAGATACTTAGTAATAAATAGTACTATCTTAAGGTTTAATATAATCTTATTTATTTTTGATTATATATTAAGATTAAATATAAATTAATTAAAGTTAGTCTAGGTACCCCCTTTATACTTAGGTATTAGGAGGTGCTTCTCCTAAAGTTCTAACTAGTGCTTCTTTACCTTAGGATTACTATTAATAACTACTTAATAAGTAATAAGGTTACTTACTAAGGTTGATAGTTAGCTAGCTATGAAGGCCTTAAGATATTCTTATTTATACTTCAGTTAACCCTTGTTTTCTTCCTCTTTAATAAGCTAATCTAATTTAGCTTTTATTAATTAATTACTTAGTTTTTTATTAATACTCTTATTATTATTCTATTTAATAGATATCTTTCCTAAGTTTAGCTATTTAATAGCTCCTATCTAATAGGGGATCCTAAAGGTAATATTATATTTACCTCCCTAATAGGCTTATAAGTAGGTATTATATTATTATATATTATACTACTCTAATATTTTATATCCCTATTAGTATAGGTATAAGAAAAGAATATATTATAAAAAGGGTATAATAGAGAGTAAGAGAGTTAGTATAAGTAGGTATAACTAAGGTTAAATATTCTTCTCTAGCCCTCTAACCTACTATATAAGGGTATATAAGGGCTCCTAGACTTATCTAGGAGGCTACCCAGTACCCCCCCCCTATCTCCAAACTTCTATAGACTTCCCTAGGATAGCCCGATGAGCCCTTTTCCCTGCGATATTATCCTGGCTCGTGACATTTGGCCTCCCCGATTTGCCTGATGCAACATCCCTGGTTGCTTCGGCTCTAAAGCCTCACAGTGCATCCCATTTATTACCTTACGACTGACGATTAGTAGGCTGTTTTATCACTCTTTGCGAATTGCAGGCATACGACCAGATACCCAATGAGTTGTCTCCATCACGCATTCCCATTCCTTCAGTTCTCGACCTGACTTCCT
Source organism: Colletotrichum sansevieriae (assembly GCA_026260285.1). NCBI lineage: Eukaryota > Fungi > Ascomycota > Sordariomycetes > Glomerellales > Glomerellaceae > Colletotrichum > Colletotrichum sansevieriae. The sequence goes on along the minus strand of JAOQIF010000537.1, from coordinate 41,961 downwards.
CTGGCTACATCTGTCTACGTCCGCACCCACTTCCGACGACTCCTAAGCCAACTCTATCCTCCATTTTTCCGTTCGACTGCCCCTTTTTGTTTTCTAAAACTCCTTATATTACGAAAGACATCACCTTTCTAGTGCTGGTAGCCGTGTTCATGTGAGGTCCGATGCTGGTTAAGTCAAGTGCTGAGTCGTTAAGGGACGTCCTGATAAAGTTTGACCGATCCAAGGAAGCGAGGAAATTAGGCCACTACCAAACAAAGCTACGGGCAACAGAAATTCACAGTGAAAAACAACTACATTTCTTCATGGCGAGAAGCCTCTCGTTATTTCTCTCTTCAAAGTCTCAAACCTACACATTTCTCATTTAGAGCTCAGCATCCTTCGCCCGCAGTAAGTTGTCAAGGAAAGAGCGCAAACTCAACTGGCTCCAAGTAGATTTCTAACTCACCTCAGGAACCTCGATCAAAATGAAGATGATCTCAACAGTGGCTGCGGCCCTCGTGTTCGCCGCGGGCGCCCTGGCCAGACCACCTCCGCTCGAAGCTACCGTCATCCCGTTCAAGAGGCTGCCGGAGTGTTACCAGCATTGTGCCGAGTACATCAACGACATTAGTCACGCGGAAAATTTCGACATTGCCACCGTGAGCGTCGGGGAGTTCTGCAAGGAGCAAAAGGCTCCTGCGCCCAGATGGGATTTGGGTGAGGTGTATCATTGTGCCGAGTTAGCCTGTGCAGGGAGTAGTTCCCAGCATATTTTGGCGGTTGGCTGGTTCCATGATTTGTGTCAGTTTGTGCCGCATATGGAGCTGTGAGGACGAAAAAGAATATTGGCGGCGTGCGAATGGACGAGGCTAGGTTCGGTGTCAAGCCGGTCGCGATTGGCTTATTGATAGTTTGTAATGTCCAGCGGCGCCAGATATCAAGGCGATGCCGAGTTACTATAACGTGATAGCTTGGAAGGGTTTTGCTATGCGAGACAGTGGGAAGCTCCGAGGCTTGATCAACTAGCCATTTCTGATGATGGCATTCTTTACTCTTCGTTTAACCTGTATGAAAATTGACATATCACGTGTGATGTAAGCTTAACGCATCATGTATTGATGATATTTCTTTTTCCATGAATTCCTGGGGTATCTAATGGTATGGCAATCTAGCTCTATCCATGGATGGGTGTTTCTTGGTTGTGCTACCGGAGCCACGGTAACTGTACCGCTTGTGTCCGAAACAACGGAGATAATCCTGCCTTGTACTACTTGATAAAAAAGTATTCACCTCCGGAGATAGGAGAAACAATGCGACTCCAGTTTACAGCCACTCCGTTGTTGTCATCAATTTTCGTATCACAACAGTCAAACTACCGCTATGAACACGTTTCAAAATACATCTTAAGCTACGAAAATTCCACCTGACTCTGCAGGGAAAGCCTCCGAGCCGCATACGGAGCCATATTGCGCTCCGGCAGCTCGCACCCTTGCGGAAGAATACTTGGATAGACTTGGTCCCTCCGAAGACAATGCGTGGGAGAGACTCGACTTCTGCATGGAGGTGCACAAGTCTCTGGAGGATGCAGGGGTAGAGATACAATGTCCCTCGGGGCAAGCATTCCTGTACACTTCAGGTCCTTTCGACCACTTGGAATACCATGCCCATACTTATTTTGCATCGCGGAAGCCCGATAAGTCTTCCTCGGGCAGTAGAAGCTAAGCGGAACAGGTCAGCAATTCACAACGAGCAGCAGAGCACGAAGCTGTGGATGAGCCGATTGCCACTATGGATCAAACGGCTTTGGACGAAAGTAGTCTCAGCGTGAATAAGAAGCCATCGGAAAATACACATTAAATATTGCCACAACTACCCAGGCTGGGTTGTGCATAACCGTACATACCCAGCATGCCTTCGAAAACCAATGCTTTACTGATGATGTCAATATCCATCGTGAGAAACAACTTCTTCCAATATCTCAACTGAGTATCAGCCACACATACTACTGATGAACAGTAAATGATTATTCAACTTCACGGCTCTTGCGGCCCCGAATCGCCGTAGTGTAATGGGTGCGACTCAGGTAGGCCGCGCTAGATTGCCAGAATGAGCCATGTGGATTCAAATGCGGTCATTTGATTGGTGCCACGAGCACCTGGGAATGCGTCCGGAGTCGGGATGGAGCCTCGAAGGGGCATGAATCATCTGCGTGGGGTTTGTGGTCTCGTGGGAGGCGTTAATTGCGTTGTGTCTGTGCTTGGGGTTTAAGGTCAGGGCAACCTTGAAACCATCAAGCCCGATATCGAACTTGCCTGGAAAATGCACACCAAATGTTTGGTTTCTCAGAAGCCATTTGCTTCGTGTTGGACATTGCGACCATTGCGACACCACAATGACTTGAGCGCTTTGTTTCGATATTGTTTGTTATTGGCCGGCCATGCGCGGAAGGAATGCAGTAGCGCGGCACTCGCGCGGCATGGTTCTTGGCTGCTGCTGCTGGTGAGGTTGAGGGGTTGAATGAGGTGCATGGGATATATGCTTGACGTCTATTGGTGGGTATCAGAGCAACAAAAGTATCTAGGGATCATCATGGTTGGAATCCTAAATCAAGTTGCTGAATGATGTCGTGGTTGAGGTTATTCCCAAGGTTCACGACAGTCGGAAATGTTCAGGTTGGATGAATTTCGGCCGACTTATATGACGTAGGGACCGCAAAGAAGCCTCAATGATTGGTGGGCAACTCAGTCGGGTTTATCGGGTAGATGGGTCACCCCCGGGCGATAAGCTGACAGCTGACAGGGATCAATGACAAGGGTCCATCATCACGCCTGCACCGGAAGGGAATAGCGGGATCTCCCACGCCGATTACCACATCAACCCGTTTGTGCCGCCCGCCATGTCGTCTGCCGCCTGCTCGAGGCCCCCCATCCTTTTCCCAGAGCGATTTCGCTGCTACCCTTTGCCGCTCGTTGCTGACGTTCACTGACGAGTAAGACGCACGCCTCCGTCGAAAGAAGAGCGCGTCGAGAGTCCTGTACACCGCCGCCTCAAAGTCGACCTTGAAAACACCGAAGACACAATCGCACAAATACTACTCCAAAAATGGCCGATTCCGCGACTTCCGATCCCGCCTCCAAGGTCAAATCCCACGCCTCGACCGTCGCCGAACACGGCTACCCGCGCGGCCATCTGGGGCACCTCAGCGAGCACGAGAAGGCGGAGTTCGCAGCTTTCAAGACGCTGGCTCAGGAGAAGGGACTATATAAGCCCGGCCTCCCAGCGTCCCACGACGATCAGACACTGCTGTAAACCTTTTCGCCTTTTTCTTCTGCGCCGGATGTGTCGGGATTCGTGAAGCTGACGATATTCTTCTCTTTCCAAACAGTCGATACCTGAGAGCGCGCAGCTGGGTCCCCGCAGACGCCCTCACGCAGTTCAAGGACACGGAAGAGTGGCGCGCCGCCAGCGACATCGACACCCTCTACCGCACCATCGAGCTCGAGGCATACGAGCAGAGCCGCCGCCTGTACCCGCAATGGACTGGCCGTCGTGACCGCCGCGGCATCCCGCTGTACCTGTTCGAGATCAAGCACCTCGACACCAAGACCGTCGCCGCCTACGAGAAGTCGGGCAAGGACGCGTTCAGCAAGGCCAAGTGGGACGGCAAGACGCCACAGGGCCTGCTGAGACTGTTCGCGCTGTACGAGAACTTGACGCGGTTCAACCAGCCCTTCTGTACGCAGCTCCAGGACCGCGAGTTCAATGACACTCCCATTACGCTGAGCACCAACATTGTCGACATCTCTGGTGTCAGTCTGAAGCAGTTCTGGAATCTGAAGAGTCACATGCAGGCGGCCAGTCAAATTGCGACGGCGCACTACCCCGAGACTCTTGACAGTGAGCCTTCGCGGACATCCCACGTCTCTCAACGTTGTGACTGACAGCATGCAGGAATCTTCATCATCGGTGCCCCCGTCTTCTTTTCCACCGTCTGGGGCTGGGTCAAGCGCTGGTTCGACCCGATCACCGTCTCCAAGATCTTCATCCTCAGCCCGCACGAAGTCCTACCCACACTCGAGCAGTTCATCGAAGCGCGCAACATTCCCAAGAAGTACGGCGGCGAACTCGATTTCAGATGGGGCGACCAGCCGACCATCGACCCTGCGTGGGAGGGCGTTGTGAAGTGGGAGAACGGACATTCATGCTTCAAGGGACGGCCGGCGTTCTGGCGCATCACCGAAGACGGCACCCGTCTCGAGTGTTACGGCATCGGTAGCGTAAACGGAAAGGAGCAGAACGAGCTCATCGCCTCGGTGCCCCGGACCTGGCCACCATCGCAGGCCACGGAGACCAACGGTACCACGCCCGAGGCGGTCACCGAAAAGAACGGCACTGTGACGGAGGGCACACAAACCGAACCCGTCAACGTCACCGAACCCGAGGAGGAGCTCTCCAAGCTTTCAATCTCGGATACCAAGGAGATCACAGAGAAGCACACCAACGGAAGCACGGCCGCTCACGCAGTCCCCGCCTAACTGGCATAGATGTGCGAGATACCTAGAGAGGAATTATAGAAAGAGGTTGCAGAAAGAGGTTGCATATTTTTTTTCCCGGCTTGACGGTAGTAGGTTGATTCTTTTGGATTTGGGAACGGATTCATATATACCCCCGAGGGTTTCACTGGTCCTAATAGTATGGTTGACGTCGGCCTTGGGCGGACTGGGTAGGCAACATGGGCTGGAGTTACAGTAGACAATCATTCATATTCTATTGCATCGTTTGTTCTTGTCTATAAAGAGGTGGTATCAAAACGTCCCATCTATCGCAAAGTCCCTGCAACCCGATTTAGGTTTGATCGTCCGGTCCTGTCGTGCATCGTGACAACTTACCCCCACCCGAGTACGTGGTCTTGGACTTCTGAAAGTTCACGGCCAAGCGCCCCTCTACTACTACTACACCATATCCGGACACCTGCGCATTTATCCCGAGTATCCCCTCCTCTTACGCCACTCCGCTACGCCCTTCTCAATTTCCGCCCACGAAACGCCGTCACGAACCAAGTGCATCGTCACCCCCAAGCTCTCCGTATCGCGGTTCCGGCTCTCGTCGTCGAAGAACAGCATCTCCGTGTACGGAATGCCCGTTTTCCTGAAGATGCACTCGAAGTGCCTAATCTTACTGCTCGGGTAGATCTCCATGCCGCCGTCGAAGGACTCGAGCGCCTTCCTCGCCTTCTCTTTCTTCCCGCTCCCGCCCTCCTCGGCGCTCGGCGGCGGCACGTGGAGCAGCTTCAGCAAGTCCCTCGCCAGCTCGGGCGCGCTCGTGCGCGACGCGACCGCCAGCTTGATGCCCGCCATCGGGAGGGTGTAGAGGATGCGCGGGACCTCGTTGTAGAAGGCGAAGGACTCGCCGTGGCGGTCGGTCGCCGCGGAGTGCGTCGCGTTCGCCTTGAGGGGCCCGGAGACGTGGGTGTCGACCCAGAAGGGCCAGAGGGTGTAGTCGAGGTCGAAGACGATGAGTTTCGGGAGCGGGAGGTCGTCGGTCAGGATCCGGGGCAGGGAGAGGGAGCTTGTCGTCGAGGTCGAGACGGTCGCGAGGGTCGACGTGCTCCCGGCTTGCGGTGCTTTGGAGAGTTTCTTGGGCATGTTGTCGAAGTCGCGCCGAGGTCTTCCAAAAAAAAAAAAAGGCACCAGAAGAAGACACGGAAAGGCTGTCGAACGTAGAGAGCCTAAGAAATAGATTTTCATCAAAGACCGAGCGCGGGGTAGAGGGACGGGAAATATTTGGAGGGGCAGATCCATTTGCGATGAATTGCGATCGCAGGCGGCGAGTTTCGTCGCTGGGCGCCAGCGGGCTCTAAGTTAGTATAAGCTAGCGCACTGGCCACTTCGACTTAGGTAGCGGAAGTAGCATTAGGATCTCCGAGGACATTCTTCAAGAGAACCTGGGGTTTTCCAACAAAAACAGTAAGAACAAATGGCCGAAGAAAAAGAAAACCAGCAGTTGGGAAATATGGTTGGTAATCGTCGCCTCGAGTTGGTACGATTTCATTCAATGCTAATAGGCCAAAACGGCAAAAGAAACGACGTTGGCCTGATTCGAACAGACGCTCCCGAAGGAACAAGATTTCTAGTCTTGCGCATTAGACCACTCTGCCACAACGCCGTATACTCGCCTTTTCAAATATGCTGGATAAGAAGGCCAGCCTTCACGCCGGTGCCGAGTCTCCATAGAATCTCTTCGTCTGCAAAGCGCTGCCTACGATGACCTACAATCGGGCTTAGAGAAACAAAAGGGAACGCAGGAATATTCACCAGTTGACAGATCAGGGTCCAGGAAACCCAGTGTTCTCGGAGTTGCCAAGATTTGTCCGCAGGAACCGTGCGAGGGAGTCCGGACCTGGCTCACTAACTTCAGGCCGGACCTACCGATCAGCATTCTCCCGTAGGTATTTTTTATCGCAATGAAAGAGCAGGAGCAGTATCAGAGGGAACGGATGACAGTCGTCGTGGAGCCATGATGCAAGAGGAGCCCGCCCAACCCCTCGTTGTTAGGAGTATGTAGCGCCACTCCATGCACCATTGCAAGCGGCTTCCGACACGATCACTACTGTGACTGCCGGAGCGATGATGTCCCCGGTAGCAGGCGACCGATCTTCGTGCCTTCATTCATATACACTATTAACAGCTTGAACAGGCTCTGGCCATGAAGCACTCCGCGTGCGTACGGGGCATTAACATCGAACCCGTTCAGGTGAAACTATCGAGGCTCGGAGCTAACTTCTAGTGTGTGTTTGATTAACCCATAACGCCGAGTTAGATTAAGAATGCTTGTTCAATACTTCTCTCCTTCGGCATCAGCGAAGGGATCATATTCAGGATCCAGCATCGCCCTCTGTACCACCCTCCTCCTGACTCCCTGATTGCCACCGTCAAAGATGGGCAAAAGTGCCGCCTCCTGCACCAATCTCGCAAATGGATACTCACTCGACCACGATGCTCTGCGACTATGTCAGCCAATCCCGCCTCTGAGACCACGACGAATACTCACATTCCGATAACGCGCATGGCTTCCGCGACACCCTCGACCGCGGTTTCCGATCCATAGATCTTGGCCCGCGAGCATAGTTCGATGGCATTCTTCGCTCCCGTGTCAACCGCATGCGCCGCCCTCCAGCTCAGCAGCTGGGCCGTATCAATCCTCGTCTTGAGCGAGATCAGCAAGTCCGCGGCAGACTGCCTCTCGAGGACTCTGACGCTGCCGCCTTGGTCGTTCTCCCTCGCGAATCCCAACGCAGCCTGGAAGGCGGTCCGCATGATGCCTGCGCCCATGGCACCGACCATTGCCCCGGTCGCTGAGAAAGCCATCTCGACGACGTGGACCGCATCGGCGCCTCGGGCAACGACGTACTTGTCGGGAACGCGGAGATCATTGAAGGAGACGCGCGGGCCGCAGTGCACCGTGAACCCCGGCGTCTCCTGGTACGCCACGACCAGGAACGCTCTGGGGTCGTTCTGATCCAGGACGGCCCGGGGCACGGCGAACAGCATCGCCGACTCCACGGGGTCGTCGGCGCTCATTTCGATGTCGCGGCAGAAGATGGTCTGCACGTCTGCTCCTCGGCCGTCCCAGCCAGTTCCGTTCCCAGCCCAGATCTTTTCTCCGTTCAGTATCCAGCTTTCATGGTCCTTGAGTGCCGTCGTCTGAACGCCCCTTCCCCCCTTTTCGAGAAAATTGGCAGTCCCGCCAGGCTCGGACCACTGAAATGCTGCCAGAGGGCTTCCTTCGCCAGTCAAGAATGGTGCAACCAGCTCTTTCTTCAAGGACTCGTCGGCAGATGAGAAGATCAGAGGCATCAGACCCAGGCTGTCTGTGAGCAAGTTCAGCGCAAAGCCGGGCTCCACGGCAAACAGCTCCTCGGTCACCAACGCGGACTCCAAGAGCGTGCCACCCGTGCCGCCGAGATGGGACGGGACGAGGGACTTGATGATCCCCGCACGAACCGCAGCTTCGAAGAGGGGCTTTGTCGAGAGGAAGCGCGAGACGCCGTCGTTGGGTTGCTTGATGTATGATTCGTAGGCGCCTTTGAGCAGTTGCGAGGCGAACGCCGCCGCGTTCTTGCGAGCGGCGCGTTGCGAGTCTGACAGGGTGAAGTCAATCATTTTTCTCGCCGAATCCGTGACCGTGGATCCAGGAAAAAAAAAACCCAAGGGAAGAGCTGTCACTTGCGCAGGTGGTTGTAGGGACCTTTTGGTTGATTCAAGAAGCCTGATTGCCTGTGTCACCATGCTGACCACCACTCAAGATCGGAGAGCCCCCTGCTCGACATGCTGCAGCCAGTCTTTCCAATAAGATCATGAATAGTGCAACTTTTTCGCCTGAGATGATGAGCGCACAGCTGCGCGATCGACGCCGTTCCGACGAAATTGCGGCTGGATGATTTCCAGACCCCATCAGCAGGCGATGATGGTGCATATGCTTGCGGTGGAACATCGATTTTCTTCTTGATATTTCTCGGCCCAAGCAGTCTTGAAGCGCCTGGGAGCTAGCTGTTGAGGTCTTTTCTCGAAATGTCAAGCAGAAAATGTACAAGTTTCCTTGCTTTATCGAAGATCAGAATGCGGGGTGTGGGCCAATGGTTAGGTAGGTAAGTATCCGACATGCTTGTGTGGTGGCATCCACGAAAGGACAACGACTCGGCCAGAGCAAATTCCAGAGACTTATGAGTAGAAGACGAAGAGCAAAACCACGGGCAATGACGATATCGTGCATAACACAACCCTGCAGTTCAGATTGCCAATGGGAGAAGAAGCTTAATATGCGTAGTGCACTCGTATTCCGTCTATGGCTTGACTGTACGGTCCTCGAAGACCCGGGATCGGCACGGTGCCGACCCCAGCATGTGTCAACCAGCACGTCCTGAGCAAATAGACGTCCGCAGCCCCACCTTAGTCTTGTGAGATTGGATATTAGTAATTCAAACAGAAGACAATGCTCCTGAAGTACTAGTTACTTTGGCTGCTATGCCTGCCGAACCGCGGCTAGGCAGAGCCTACCGACATACCGGAAGCGACAGACCCACTCCAGCGCCGGTTCGGACTGGAGAGCCGGGTGACGCCCGGTCAACCAACGGGTTGCTATATCTTATGGACATTGAATATGCGGATGGCGATGATCAAACAGGCAATAGTATTTTGGGCCTTAGGAATGATCGCAGGAGCGTATTGCTGCCTCTGTAAAGCTTTCCAGCGTGCGAAGCCACTAGGACACGGACATTATCCAGTCGCAAGTGGTAGGAGTGTAGGATGAACCACTTGAGCGATGCTCGCCATCGAAATGTCCAAACCCAATACACATCAAAGCACAAACACATCGGAAGCTACTTTTGGAGCCCGAAGCTATGGCCACGCGTCCGAACAAGCATAGGTTTTTGCCCAGCTCAATCCGTAATTCCGTGCGTTGGTGGATGTCCCCGGGAACATGAGCCGGCAATTCGTATGACGCACTTCGCAAACAACTCGTGACGGTTCTTGTCGCCATTGATAGGGGGGGAATGTTGCAACAAGCAGCAGCAAGAGGAAACCAAACCTCCCTCGGCCTTCTCGGGAACCTGGCAACCTGGGCAACAACCCTGGAGGAGTGCTGAACCTCCACATGTCCGTTCCCGACGCCACGCCTTCAGCCCGCCGTCTGAGTTTCTGCACCGCGCCCCCATCTCAAGGCACACCAAAACACACCATTCGCCACTAACGCCGAGAGAATACGGGGCCGCCGGAGGGTCTAAACGCCCCAGCCCAAGTGCCGAGTGTACGCGACGTCCCGGGGGCCTGTGGTGGGGTAATGCGGGGGAACGAAACTGGCCGATGTCTCCCCTCCAACCGCGTTTGCGACAAACAATTTGGAGTGTCGGTTGATTTAAGAATACTCCGAGGTTCCCAGCTGCGGCCGCGAGCGATCATTTTCAGATCGGTTTTCCAACTTTCCAATCTCCTCAGCCCTTGTTTCCGTTCTAGGCAAGCGAAGTCGCATCGGCTTCCCAGATACCGTCACCATGTCTCGCAAGATCCAGCTCGTCCGCCTCGCCCACGTCTTTTACAAGCACAAGAACATCGACGCCGCCCGCAAGTTCTACGACGACTTTGGATACTTCGAGGTAGAGCGTGTGGGAAACAGGACATATTACCGTGGCTACGGCACCGATCCCTTTGTGTTGTGTGCGGAGGAGGCCGCGGAGGATGAGTTCGGAGGTCCGGCGTTCGTCGTCGAGTCGCCTGACGATCTCGAGTACGCCTCCAGGACGCTGCCGAACGCCACCGAGGTGTACGAGCTGAAGAATGTGCCCGGGGGAGGCAAGTGCGTGACTTTCAAGGACCCGGTCGACGGATGGCCGTTCCATCTGGTGTATGGGCAGACGCCCGTGGAGAGGCGAGACCCTGGGTTCCCGAACCTGAAGTTCAACTTTGTGAGTTTTGGCAGTTTCGAATGGGAAGAGTGGCTTTTGGGAGCGGTGGGATCGCTGACGCACGACAGCCGACGGAGAAGCACCGTGAAGTCAACCACAAGCAGCGCTTCACGAAGCGACCGGCGCCGGTACACAAGCTGGGACACTTCGGCGTGTGCCTCACCAACTTTGACAAGGCATATGACTTCTACACGAGCAACTTCAACTTCTTCCCCAGCGAGGTAAGGTTCTCCCGTCTTTCGGCAAGCCTCCTGCCGACGCAATGTACTGACCGGTCGCACAGATCGTCCACGCCCCGGATAACAAGGACAAGAAGGTTACCGTCTTCTTCCGCCTCGGCCGAGGGAAGGAATACGTCGACCACCACTGCTTCTTCTTCTACGAGGGGCCGAAGTTTCACGTCCATCACTCGTCGTTCGAGACGCACGACTTCGATGCGCAGGTGCTGGGCCACGATTGGCTGAGGCACCAGGGGCACAAGAACTGCTGGGGTGTCGGCAGGCACATCATGGGTAGCCAGATCTTTGATTACTGGTGAGTGAGCATTTTGTTTTCGTTTTACACGTGTGTGTGAACGCGGTTATGGCGGAGATTGCTGACGACGGGGACAGGTTCGATCCCTCCGGCTTCATCATGGAGCATTATGTCGATGGCGACCTGCTTGATGATTCCGAGCCGACGCACCGCAACCCTGCATCACCAGACAACCTTCATGTTTGGGGTAAGTAGCCGCGATCTCAGGTGACTAGGCATTGCTGACTTGTGTGGTGCTAGGACCCGATGTGCCTTCTGACTTCTTGCAGTGATTTACTCGCTGCGAGGGTTTGGCGAAATGACGCGCAGGCCTGTTCATAGTGCGTCGCGTTGGAGTGCGTTGGAGCAGTTGGTGTACAAAGTAGTTCATCATTGACCCGTCTGTAAAACATACAAAACCGCAATCTGCGCACCCTGCCCGTTGCACACCAAGAGTGGCCTCGCCATGTGACCACAGCTCGGTCGGCTACTCAATCGAGCCATTCATTCATACGAGGCGCGACATCGGTCGGAAAGGTTGGCACAGGTTGCACCTCGTTTCTATCGGCCGAAACTGAGATGAAGACGAGATGGAATGAGGTCCCAGTCCTTTCGATGAATGCAGTTGACTGCTTTTTTATTCTCTTTTGCTTGGGGCCACAATACGATGGTTCAGTTTGACGAGCATGGTTCGTGACTAGTGAAGCTTGAAATGACGAGTCAAAGTCACCATATTGGTTGCTTCTCAGACACAGTTCGATGCACCCCAAGTACTAAGAGGGCTGAGCGAATCGGCTTACACCCTGACGTCGCGAATCACGAAGCGGATATTCTCCACGGCAGTTTTCGGGCGACAAGACCAGGCGAGGGCCGACTGAAGTGTGCATGAGGCAAGAAGAGGGGCCTTGATAGGAACCCTATGAGGTCCTTGATGAATTACGACATGACGCGTATATACGACGTCGATAACGGCGAGAAGGAGGCAAAAGCTGTCAGCTCACCGATGGCCAACTTGAAGTCGTGGACTTCAGACTTTGGCCATGTTCTCCATTCCCGCGAGTCAGTCACCTTGGAAAAGACGACCACATGCCCGAAGGGGGTCAGCGGCGGGAACGGGGAGGACAGCAGAGACAGGGGTAACCACCACAGAATCTCGAGCATGAACTTCGTCCCTCATCCTTGCGGCCCGCTGCAACGACGCTGGGCGGCAGCAGCCCTGTCCCCAGCCCTTCCGTCCCAGGTCGCATCCTCCATCGGCACTACCTCCCCCCTACGGCATCTGTCGCCGCCGCTGCCATCATGTCCAATCTCAAGCTATCTGTGGCCAGCCCCACGTGTCGATAGCTTCAGCGAATGATGTGCCGCGGCGGAGAGTTCGAAGAGGAAGCCCTCTGAGTTTCTGAGCTTTTGGGGTTAGGTTTGATTGATTCAGGGGCGCCGCGGTGAACACGACTATCATTGGATGCGGGGGATATGGACACACAAAGACAAGAGTCCACTGACGCCAATCTCGGATTACTATCGACTATTGGGCCAGGGTCGGTGATTATTCGATTGCGACAGGGCGGAAGATGAGGGATGGCACGTGTCAGTTGTGGTTCGTGGACGAGCTTCTGATGGGACCGGGGTGGCGGCCTTGATGGTCGTTCGCTTGCCCATTTACTTAAACTCCGTCGGTCACCTTGAGAAACGTTCAGATTATCCATGGCATTGCCGTTGCCCTGAGTCCCTCCACAACCACGAACTTCCAACTACACCAGACTTCGATCGAGCTGCCGTCGCCCGCCTCATCGTCACTCATTCAAGATGCGCGCCGCCACCACCTTCGCCGTCATACTCGCGCAGGCCCTCGCTGTCCAGAGCATCCGCATCGTTCAATCCAACGATGACGGCTGGGCTGAGCTCTACGCCCGGTCCTTCAACGACGCCATGAGGGCATCCGGTCACGACGTCCTCCTGTCTGCCCCGGCGGAGAACAAGTCTGGCTCTGGTAAGTCGCAGTCACACTCCGACCCGCATATGTGAGCAAGTCACACTAAGAACACCCAGGCTCGCGCGACGAGGAACCCACCCCGCGCACCAGCCCATGCCAGTACGACAGCTGCCCGGCCAACAGCGGTCCCGTCGGGGTCAACGAGACGCGGACGGACCTGCGCTGGGTCAACTCGTTCCCCGTGACCGCGATGCGCTACGGCATCGAGCAGTTCGCGGCCGAGCAGTGGGCCGGCCATGCGCCCGAGCTCGCCGTCTCGGGCCCCAACGTCGGCTCGAACCTCTGGCTGTCCGTGCTCGTCTCCGGCACCGTCGGCACCGCCGTCTACGCCTCGGGCAAAAAGGGCGTCCCGGCCATCGCCTTCTCCGGGGCCTCCACCGGCCGGCTCGCGTGGAACACCACCCCCGTCCCCGCCCGCAGCGCCGTGTACGGCGAGCTCGCGAACCGTCTCGTCACCAAGATCGTCGGCGGCGGCGCGCCGTACCTCCCCGACAAGGTCTGGCTCAACGTCAACTTCCCCGAGGTCACCGACACAAAGTGCAACAACCCCGACGACTTCAAGTGGGTCCTGAGCCGAATCAACCCTCCCCTCTTCTCCGGTCCGGACGTCAGCACCTGCGGAGCCAACGAGAGGTTGCCCGAGGAGAGCAAGGTTGTCCGTACCTCGTCGGGCTGCTACATCTCCATCAGTGTCGGAGACTCGAACGACAAGACTACCGCCCCCAAGGAGAAGCAACAGCCTGTTCTTGACAGACTCAGAGATTTCCTGTCTTGCTTGCCTTAGACGTCGAACCTGTGTGACGATTGGGAGTCGACGGTCGGTAGCATGAAAAACTAATTATGAGAAACGAATCACAATTCAATGTCTCATGTCCGACATCTGGTCACATTTGTGTGTTCAACGAAGTTACGCATTACATGACAGTCAAAGTAACGCAATAATGTCGATAATCATGCTACATTGCCATGCAACTCTAAGCTGGAATGTCATCCTCTACCGCGCCTTTTGAATTTGCATCACGGCTTGCAATAACACTCGTGCTGAATCTTGGGTTCTCCTGGCCGACTTTTACCAATCCAGGCTTCGTGTAATGTCTCCAACCGCTTGACTTCTTGGGAAGCCCCAAGCAAAATGCTTCAACTGCGGATGTGCCCCACCAATGTCAAGCAGGTCAAATCTAGGCTTTTCATTTGCAAAATTCTCTAATTGCTTATGGCACGGAAGATTCTACAAGGCCTCCCGAAGTGGCTGTAGGCACTCATCTTTATCGGAGAGAAACAGTCGTAGTTCCTCCGCTCCGGGCTCATTCATGTCGTGATCGCCGAACAGGATTGATGAAGAAAATTGATCTTTTTCTAGCAAGAATTCTTTCGAAGAGGTCGACTGGCAGGTTGTGGAGGGAATTCATTCTCTCAACGTCCTCGGTATTTACGTACTTCTTAAACAAAAGAGTAAAATGGATTACTTATGTGCATCCGCAAGATAGCTTTCCCGATGTATGCCGCTTCAATGAGCATGTTCCTGGCTCTGCGAACAAATCCCTCTGTCCAATGTCTGCCCGTGGATTCGATCTCCTTCAACCTACAACTTCCCCCTTCATAACCTGAGGTCCAGTACGAAAAGAAAAATCCAAGTCTCTTTGTTTATATAATTATAGGCATCGGTGTAGAGAGCGGTCCTTTTTGTTAGCGTCTTGGTTTTCGCGAAAATCTATGTTCCCATGCCTTGCAAGGCTTTGACAGCTGGGGGTTATTTAGATTGTTGAGAAACGTCCTATAGGGCCACATTTATAGTTACTAAAGAGCTTGTTCTATTATAACGAGAGTAGCTATAACGTGGTCGCTTATAACCATAGTTAGAGGAACAACCTAGAGAAAGGTTATTTTATAACTAATATAAGTTATATACTATAGTAGGAACGGGCGATACTAAAGGTATTATAATATAACCCCTTAGATATAATAGTAGCTAGAAAGGTACCTAACTATATAATATCCCTTAAAATATCTAAATATAAAGCAATATATATATATATAAAACCTATTAATAAGCCTATTTATAAAAGAAATAATAAAGTAAAGTTATTTATATTATATATAAGTAAGGTATAAATAGTTATAGTTTTCTACTTTTATAACTATTATTATAACTATTATTTTTATAACTATTATTATTATTATTATTATTATTATTATTATTATTACTATTATTATTATTATTATTATACCCTTTATTTATTAATTCTTATTAATAGTAGTAAAATCTGTCATCTTTTTACAAGGAAAAATAGCGGGTGCAAGATACAAAGCCATGCTATTAGCAAAACGATAGCAAATTAGGGTAGATAAATATACTTTAGAGAAATCTCTATAAGCTATAGACTTAGAAGATTAAGTAATAGTTTAATATAATAATAGATATCTATATTTTAGTATTCTAGCCTTTCCTAGTTTAGGCTTATAGCTATACTCTTATAACTCTATTACTTCTATTTTAATTTAAGAAACTAGTATTAGATAGAATATCTAAAGCAAACTAGTAATAGTATAGTAATTAATTAGTAATAAAGTTTAATTATAATAAACTCCAGGCTAGGTACATAGAATATAACTAATAGGGTCTTAGCTAATAAGATATTAGTTACTTGCTAAGCCCTAAGATATAGGGAATATAGTGCGGATACTATACTAAGGGAATAGATAACTCTAGTAATAATATAGCAGGAGAAATAACCTCGAGGGGTTAAGCTAGGTCCTAGATAGCGCTAGATTAGGCAGACTAATTATTATTAAGTAAATAGATAGCGAGTAGTAGCTAATAGGATATCCTATCTAGGACCCCCTGAGAAGCTAGTATCTCTAGTACCTTACCTAGGCTATAAGGCTACTATAGAGATAATAGGAGAGCCTTATGGAGTAGATATATCTATAGTAGTAGTAGCATGAGGAATAAACTGCTGCCTTATTATAGGAACTTACTAACTACCTAGTAATAAGGTACCTATAGAGAGAATATAAAAAACCCCCCATATATAACTATTATACTATAGGTGAGGACTTTATTATAGACTGGGTTAATAACTAGATCTAAGTAGTTAAAGATAGATACTAACTACGCGCTAGTGGTATGCTAGAGTAGTAGGTCTAATAGGTGCTTATAAGGATAAGTCCGCCCCTATAGACCTAGCAGCAATATCATAAGTCTAGGCTAGAAGGAGACCTAGTATAAGCTAATTTTATAGCATTTATTTACTAATAGTATATCAACTCTAAGCTTTAAGAGTAAAGGTACTATAAGAAGCTAGATATAATAAGGTAGAAGGAGATATAATTACTAATATAGTTCTTTGCTTAATAATTAGTAATATATTAAGACTTAAGTATAGTTAGCATAGAAGATAGCAAGGCTAAGGCTTATATATTATACTTCTAGTTAGCCCTATTCCTATATAGGGAACTTAAATATTAGAAGGTTAAGATTTAGAGGCTAAGAGATATAGCTATAGAGGTAGAATACTTATAAGAGATATATTACTAATAGGGTAGTAAACCTATATAAAGCAAGAGTAGGAAATAGTATATAGGAGAAGAGCATACCCTAAGGGAGCCCTTAGTAGTAAGGGCGGGTTAAAAGGCAGGCTAGCAAGGCTCTAGCTATAAGGTAATATAAGGTTCCTAGAGCCTAATGCCTTACTAACTAGTAAATAGCGCAATATAGGGACCTAATTAGAGCTAGCTTATATTCAGCCCTAGTATATAACCTATAATATCTAACTACTTAATATGCTTTAGCTATAAGCAAAAGGGGTATAAGAGGGCAAACTACCTGGATAAATAAGCAAAGTAAAGTGCAAATAAACGCTAATAGGTTATTAAGCACTTGCTAAGAAGGCGAGGGTTAATATAATCTAATCTATAAGAGAAGTTAAGGAACTTAACTTATTAGAAAACGAGTAGGCTAGGGGATTATTCTAGTAACCCCTATATCTATATTAGAATTAGATACTTTCTTAAAGGGAAATACTATAGAAGGATAAGTAATTATTCTCTAGAATATTACTAAATAAGAAGTAGTAGTAGATATAGATTCCTAGGTTAATATTATATAAGGGACTGGATACCCAGGCTGGAGAAGCTGGAGACACCTCAGCTAGCGCAGGCTGAAAGGATAGAGAGGCCTATAGGTCTAGGGTATAGAACCCTTATAGCGAGGACTTAGTAAGTACTTACTAAAAGCTAGAAAAGAAGGATCTTAGAAGAAGCAAGCAAAAATAGCATAATAGTACTAGACCTACCTTTTAGGTACTTCTACTATTAGTTTAATTGAATTATAGCTCTTAAGCCCTAAATACCTTTATAACTCTTTTGCTTCTACCCTACTTTAAGAAGGTTAATAATAATAATAGTACTATATACCTGAGTAATACCTACTAATTAAGCTAAAGAACCTATACCTAGTATTTGCTAAGTATAGAGCAAAATAGCCTATATAAACCTATATAAAGAAGATAACCCTAGTAAATAATTAGAGGATAATATAAGCTAATAAAGGGAGGCGAGAAGCTATGCTTTAAGCGAGGGTAGGGGCCCTAAAGAGGATAGGCTGCTTATGCTAAGCGCTCGCTACTTAGATAATAAGTATATATAGGAAAATATAGAATATAAGACCCCTTCCTATAGACTAGACGGGCTATAGGGCTAGATATCTATAGCTGTAGCTAATAGGCTAGCCTAAGCTAGAGGGCTAGATAAAGCAACTAGCTAAGTACTAATATAATAGATTATAACTATAATAGCTAACTAGTATAAGCTAATTGCTATTATATTAAGCAACTAAGCTCCTATTAAGTAATTACCTAAGGTTTATAAAAAACCCCTAAATTATAATATAGCGCGCCTTACTAGCGAATCTACTAGTATAATAAGGGAAGATTAGCTTATTATAATTAAAGAGGCTTAAAAGCACTACCCTAGTTACTCTAATAGCTAGTATATCTAGTAAGCCTTGAGTATAATAGGGCATACCCTATAAATAGAATAGCGGAATTATTAGCAAATACTTATAGATATATTAGGGAATTAGGTTAACCCTAAATAGGAAGACTTTGGAATCTTGGTAAGAGGGTAGTATATCACGCCCAAGCTCTAAGAATAGAACTATTATATTACCCTGAGATAGTGCTATTAGAAGGATAATAAGAAACTAATTATATGTTAGACTTAATAGGAGTCTATTAACTAAGTACTTAGCAAGCTAAATATAGGTAATACAAAGGCGTACGCCTTCTTCTAGGGCTTTATTAGGACCCTGAAGGATAAACTCTTTAAGTAGGATATTAAATATACTAATATGCATACTATTACCCTATATATATAGAGAGATTATAGGAGATTATAAAAGGGAGATATATAGGAAGGTCTGCTAGCTATTCTAAGTTATATAAGTAACTATACTTAGGCTCTCTAGACTACCCTTATAAGAGCAGCTTATAACCCCCTAGGTTAATAGACCTAAGGGACCGCTGCCTAGAGACCCTATCCTAGAATAACTACTTAGCAGATACCCGCATAATACCTAGCTCTAGTAGTATGCCCTCTAACTCCTAGGGACCCTAATACTATAACTATAAGAAGTATAGCTATATCTCCCCTAATTATACTAAAAACTATATATAGCTAATAGGTAGCAACTAGAACCTAAACTTAAGATAGGGCGGGATAAGTATAATTATAATACCTAGCGTAACTAATATTAAAGACTTAGGAAACGAGTAGGTATAGAAGCAACCCCAAGGGGAACTATACTAAAAATCACCTTAGTTCTAGTAGGATAGAATATTAAGAGATAGGTATTAGCACTCTAAGTATCTAGCGAAGTTAAACTTAAGGTTAATATAGATACCTATATAGTAGTAGATATTATATCAGAAGATCTTATTAAGAGACTCTAACTAAAGGAGGCTACTAGTATTATAGCCCCTGAATTAATAGATTTCTAAGGAAGGCCTATGCTTATAGGAAAGGTCTATTAGCTTATATTCTTCCTTATAGATAGTTAGAGTTATTTATAGAAGATTTACTAGGCTTTTATTATAAGCCCTCGCCCTAAAGAAGCAGGAGATATCCTTCTATCTAATACTTTAATAGGATAGGAAGGCATTTATATAAATACCTATATATATACTTAGTTATATAAACCCCTCTTGATTACTAAGCTAGAAGGAATTGCCTAAGAAATTATAGAAAATAGCTAATAAGCTTATATTATATATCTAATAGGCGCCTTAGCCCCTAATAAAAAGGATATAGAGACCTTAGGTAAATACTTACTAGATAATAAGTAGAAGAAGAAGATTCCTAGAGAACTTTAAGACTTTATTAGTATTTTTAATAAAGAGAATATAAAGAAAGTTCTAAGGCTAAAGGGAGTAGTATACTATATTGAATTAAAACCTAGCAAGGAACCCCTATATAGACCTATATACCCTATATTAGTAGAGCAATTATAAATGCTTGCTAAGTATATTTAGGATATAGAGGCAGAAGGCTATATATACTGCTTAAGTAGCTCTATAGGAGCACTAGTGCTATTCATACTTAAGAAGGATAGAAGCTAATAACTATATATAGACTACAGAGGACTAAATAAATTATAATAAAAAACTAATACCCTCTCCTACTAATTAGCAAGCTTCTAGATAGACTTACTAGAGCAAAGCTCATTTCTAAGATTAACTTAAGCAAGGTATACTACTAAATTGCAATTAATAAAGCAGATAAGTAGAAAATAGCATTTAGAATATAATATAGGCACTTCAAGTATACTATAATGCTATTTAGGCTTATAAATACCCTAGCAACTTTTTAGGCGTATATTTACTAAATACTTACTAACCTTTTGGATACTTATTATATTATATATCTAGATAATATTCTAATCTACTTAGATATAAGGGAATAGCATACTAAGGATCTCTATACTATCCTATATTACTTAAGGGATACTAAGCTATTTATAAAACTAAAGAAGTATAACTTCTATTAGATAGAAGTAGACTTTCTAGGGTTCTATATTACCTAAGATAGCATTAGGATAGACCTAGATAGAGTCTAAGTAGTTACTAAATAGCTAGCACTAAAGTCTTTTAGAGATATCTAAGTATTCCTTAGCTTCTATAACTTTTACTATAAGTTTACTATAAGATATCCCTATATTATAGCCCCTATAAATAATATACTCAAGGGAAGCTAAAATAGCATAAAGTTAGGAGCCTTCGCCTAAATAGGGGAGATATAGACTATATTTAAGATACTCTAGAGAGTATTTACTAAAGCTCTAATACTAAGATACTATAACCTAGCGCTAGAAACTAGGGTTAAGACTAATATATCTACTTAGGTAGTATCTAGTATGCTCTTATAGAAGTATAGTATAGTATAGCACCTAGTAGCCTTCTAGTTAAGGAAGCTCTTAGATATAAAAAGGCGCTAGGCTATAGGGTAATAAGAACTCCTTATTATTATAGAAAGTTTAGATTACTAGGCATAGTACCTATAAGAACTTCCTGAGAAATTCGTAGTACTTATAGACTATATAGCGCTAAAGGGAGTACTTGCTATACCTACGTAGGATATTTGTAGAAGACCTATGCAATAGGTTTACTACTTATTAGCATTTAACTTTAAAATCTAGTATAAGTTAGGGGTTACTAATCTAGTAGATAGACTATTATAATACCCTAACTATATAGTAGAAGATACTAAGTTAGATAATATACTTCCTATACTTAGAAAGAAGCTTAGACTTATTAGCTAGCTCTTAGTAATAGATTACTAATATATTACTAAGCTTAAAGGAACTATAGCTACTATAAAAACTTATATCTAAGCTATCTAGCGAAGCATATAAGAACCTTACTAGAGGGCTAGCTCTAAGGTTAAGGGATCCTTACCCTTAAGTTAGCACTACCCTATAACGGGTACTAATAAGCTACTATATATAAGTATGCATATTAGCGCTATTATATGCACAAAAGTATATATAGATACCACGCTAACTGCTCTATAAGAGAATAGCAATATGCTAGAGGACTCAGGGGAGCTAGGGTTACTATACTAGAATAGTATATCCCACGTGCTATAATAAGGGAGCTTATTTAGTATAAAATAGCTTATATGCTATAACTAGGCGTAGATCTTAAATAGATAGTTAGAGGACTGCAAGCTAAAGAATACTTCTATAGAGATATTATAGCTAGGGTTTGCTAAGATACTAGGGAATACTAAGGATACTAAGTTAATAAGAATAATATCCTTTAGTTTAAAAGAAGGCTTATTATCCCAGAAGAGGAATCCCTCTATTATAAAATCCTAAAGAACTACTATAATATACCTGGATTAGGGTATATAGGGGTAAATAAGATAGCTAAGCTAATCTTATAAAGGTTTTATAAGCTATATTTAATAGAGGATATATAGCGATATATTACTAAGTGCCTGCGCTTCTAAGGGGCGCGAATATTATAGCATAAGCTATATAAGCTACTATAAATACTAGAACTACTAGCATACCTATTCTAATAGATTTCTTTAGACTTCCTAACTAGCTTACTAGAAAGTTACTAAGATAATAGAGTTATTTATAATATAATTCTAGTAGTTATATACTAGATAACTAAAGTAGTATGATTCTTAGTAATAACTAAGCGACTAGATGCTATAGATTTAGTAAAATTCTTATACTAAGAGATTAAGTGCTAATATAGCACGCCTAAGGCTATTATTAGTAATTAACATAAACTAATTACTAATTAGTTCTAGTGAGACTAGACCAAGGCCTGAGATATAGAAGGGCGCGTCTCTATAGTATAGTATCTATAGATAGATAGCTAGAATAAAAGAATATATTAAACCTTAACTATATATCTTATAAAGTTTAGTAAAGGCTTGCATAACTAATAGGTAATATAACTAGTTAAAGGTGAATTTTCATATAATAATAGTAAATATACTACTATTAGTATATCCCTATTCGAGGCCCTTATAAGATATTACCCTTAAATAATTAACTACTACTTACAAAACGTTGAGATTAGACCTTAAAGGGTTAATAAAAGGCTTAAGAAGCTAATAGAGGTTTACTAAAGAATAGCTAAGAATTAGTAATATATAATAGAGGTATAAGCTAAGAATGCAAATACTAGAAGGAAAGTATAATTATATAATATTAGAGATATTATAAGACTCTTAATAAAGAACTTCTATTTTATAAAGAGTTAGCAAAAGCTTGCCCTATAATTTATTCCTATACTAATTATAGAAGTTATAAGCTCTAATACCTATAGAATATCTTCTAGAGAAGTATAGCAGAGCATATAGTATCTTCTCTATTACTTTGCTTAAGTTATAATATAACTAAAAGCTTACTAAGGGGCAGCTCCTAGAACTTAAAGAAGACCCTAAAGAATAGGAAGTTAAGGATATTATATTATAGAGGAAAGTAGTAATAAGCCCCCTATATTTAGTTAAGTAGAAGGGCTAGCTAGTAGAATATAATACCTAAGAGCCTAAAAAATACTTAGCAAATACTTTGCAAATCCTCGCTAGATTTAAGGAATAGTAGCGTAAGTTATATTATAAGTAGGATAATAAGTAGGATAGAGTAATAAGAAAAGTTAATTAACTATAAGATAGCTAAGACGCTAAGAGAAGAACCCCCCCTATGAAAGCAATGAAAAACCTATAGGGATCTAACCTTATACTACTATAGAAGTCTACTATATATTTGCTAAAGTTCCGCTAGCACTACTACTCATCGTTATTACTATTACCTTCTTCCTCATTATTATTATTATTATCCTTATTACTACTATTACTATCCTCGCTCTCTTCCTCTAAGCTATTGCTAGTAATACTGCTATTACTACTCTAATTATTACTCTCTATAGCGTTATTAGAGTCACTATCCTCTATACCTAAGGACTTATCTTCCTTATTACTACTAACCTAGTACTAATAAGCTATTGCTAAGTTATTACTACCTTTCTTATAAGAATTAGGTCGAGGCATAGGGTTACTACTAATAACCTTAAAGATAGTAATAGGAGCTTAGTAATAGGCGTTAAAAAGCATATAGGAACCTTAAATCTTTAAAGGCCCCTATGAGGGAAGTATAGATATATAGGTATCGCTCTTAAGAGCTATATTATTAGGATATTAGTAAGCTTATTAAGAAAGGTAGCCTACTTAAAGATATAAGTTTTATTATATAAGTAAGTAGGAAGAGTATTATTAAGCTATATTCTAATCTCCTTAACTAAAACCTTATCCTTAGCCTAGCGAGCTACTTATAAAAAGATATTAGAATAATAAAAGGATAAGACTAACTATAAGGTGAAACCTACCTTAAGTGAAACCTATAGATACGCCTAAGTGCGCAAAGCTATATTCTCCTCTATACCTATAGCGAGCAGTTAGTTATTATAGTTCTTAGTACTAGGCTTGAGGCTAGTAGGGTTTACTAACTAATTATAGAGGCATTAGAGAAGCTCTTACCCCTGCTCTATAGCTATGAAGATATAGAAAATCTCAAGCTATTAATACTAACTAGTAGTAATCGCGCAGGTATAATACTTAACCTAGTTCTAATAGAAATAAATAATACTAATAAGATAAGTAGGGATCTAGAAATAGGAAAAGTTAGCCTATACCTCCCCTAAATAATTGCTAAACTTACCCTATAGCACTTAATACTATAAACCTAGAATAACTTATATATATAGTTACTATTATATTAATAAGCGCAGATAACCTAGGCATTCTTAGGGAGCTATAGCGCATAGCTAATATAAGGTTCGCTACTACCCGCCTAGTTATACTAATAGTTGCTATTGCTAAGCTTGGACTTAGTAGGGCTATACTTAGCGAGGAGTTAGCTAATAAGGCTCTTAGCGCTTATAATAGTTATAGAAGTATTAAAGGATAGCAAGGATCCTATAAAGGGTCTATAAAGGCTGAATAAAGGACTTAGGAAATATAAAAGTAGTTATTAAATAATATTATATAATAAGGAGGAAAAAGAACTAACCCTAGGGTAGAAAAAAGCTATTATTTTATAAATAGCTAATAGGCCTCGCTAAATAATTACAAAGGCAGCTGAAACTTTAGATAGAAAAAATAGTAATTATTTACTATAGTAGGTGCTACCTACTAGGAGGTAGACGTAGTGAATTAGTAATAGTAGTCGCTATCTAACCTACTTAATAGCCTCGTGATATACCTATTTAGAAGGGGGATAATAGGATAAAAAACGAAGTTATTATAAGGGTATAATATAAGAGAGCGCTTGCTAGATAAAGGGCAAATAGCTAGAGAATAAGTCTATTACTATAAGGATAACTATTCTCTTTTAAAAGAAAATAATAGGATCCCTTTAGACTAACCCCGGATAGAGGGTATAAAGGAGGCCTAAAAGGAGAGGAACTATAAGGAATAAGACTATAAGCTTAGCTATTATATCTATAACTCCAACGGCTTTATTATCCTTAAGCAAATATATAGCAAATATATAGCAAACAATTACTATGCTAGATAATAGTAATAATAGTAAAGGACCTAGGGCTTACCCTAGATAATTAAGAGGGATAATAATAAAGGGCTAACCTATAATACCTAACCTTATAGTAGGGACTGCTATAATTAGAAAGGGGATAATTATAAGGGATTAGATACCTAGGCTAGAGAAGCTAGAGATACCTTAGCTAGTATAAGCTAAAAGGATAGAGAGGCCTATAGGTCTAGGGTATAGAACTCTTATAGCAAGGACTTAGCAAGTACTTACTAAAGGCTAGAAAAGAAGGATCTTAGAAGAAGCAAGCAAATATAGCATAGCAATACCAGACCTACCTTTTGGGTGCTTCTACTATCAGTTTGACCTAACCGTGGCCCTTAGCCCCTAAATACCTTTACATATTATTAGTAGTTAACTAGCTAAGTCCCTATAACTATAACCTATAGCAGCCTATACCTTTATATTAGGAGGGTTTAATAGGTTATCTATAATAGGCTAGAATATATACTAGTTGATATTCTTTCTTATTAACTTAGGAGGAGGAGTGAGGAAGATATAGTAACTATTTACTAAAGCCTTCTAACCTAAAGGAGTAGGAGACCTCCTCCTATTATAATACTCTATAGGAAGACAGGGTATTATAATTAATACCTAGATAAATACCTAGGGATATAAACGCCTTAGCATTACTAAGCTATGAGTATTTATACAGGAGGTTATTAAAAACAACTAGAGGGACTATATTATATATATATTAGGGAATATCACCCCCTATAAGCTGCTTATAGGGGCTCTAGAAGAAGAAGATGCCCTAGAGGGCAATATAGAGTTACTACTAGAGCTATTTAGCAAATAGGTAATATTTAATAAATAATTAGCAAAGGAATACCTAGCTCTAGAGGGTATAGAATATACTATTAACCTAATCAAAAGGAAGAAACCTTTATATAAGCCTATCTACTTACTAAATAAGTATTAGTTAGAGGAACTCCGCTAATATATTACTAATACCTAAGCAATAGGGCGGATCTAACCCTTAACTAGCAAGGCAGGCGCCCCTATCCTCTTTATGCTTAAGAAGGATAGATCTCTATACCTCTATATAAATTACTAAGGCTTTAATAAGGTAATACTAAAAAACTAATATCTACTCCCTCTTATTAGTAAGCTATTAGATAGGCTTTAGGGAGTGAAATAGATCTTAAAGATTAATATTTAAGATATATATTACTATACTTATATTAAGCTAGAAGATCGCTAGAAGATAGCTTTTAAGATATATTATAGGCACTTTGAATATATTATTATACTATTCAGACTTATAAATACCCCAGCTATATTCTAGGCGTATATCTACTAAGCGCTTGCTAAGCTACTAGATACTTATTATATTACTTATATAAGTAATATTATAGTTTACTCTGTAATAAGGGAGCAATATATAAAAGACCTTTATTAAGTGCTCTATAGGCCTTGCTAGTAGGCGCTCTATACTAAGCTTAGTAAGTATAGGTTCTATTAATAGTAGGTAGAGTTCCTAGGGTATACTATTATATCTAAAGGAATATTAATAGACAAAACTTATATCTTAGCTATTACTAAGTAGAAGCTACTAGAGATATACTAAGAAATCTAAGTCTTCCTTAGATTCTATAACTTCTACTATAAGTTTATTATAGGATATTTAGGTATTATAGCCCTAATAATTTCTTAATTAAAGGGTAGTGAGAATAGTAAGAAAAGAAGCGAGTTCTACCAGCTAGAAGAAGCCTAATAGGCTTTTAAATAGCTTTAAGCTGCCTTCTGCTTAGTAACTATTCTCTAATACTAGGACCTAACTTATAAAATAAGGGTTAAGATAGTTACTTCTATAAAAGCTATATCTAGTATTCTATTATAGTATATTAATAGCTAGTAGTAACTAGTTGCCTATTATTTATAGAAGCTTAGTAATATATAGCAATGTTAGGGAGCAAGCTAATAGGAACTTCTTACTATAGTCAAAAGCCTAGATTATTAGGCTTATTACCTTTAGGGTATATTAAAGAGGTTTATAGTTCTAATCGATTACTAAGTACTAAAGGGAGTTATTAGCATACTTATATAGGACCTTTAGGGAAGACTTACTAGGTAGGTATATAAACTCTTAGCATTTAATTTCAACCTAGAGCATAGGTTAGGGGTTATAAACCTAGCAGATAGTCTATTTAGGAGGCTAGACTATATAGAGGGGGAGGTAAAATATAATAATATACTCCTAACCCTAGTGAGGAAGCTAAGAGTTATTAGCAAATTACTAGTAGATCTTTAGATAAGTATTGCTATACTATAAGGTAGTATAGAGACCTTAAAAGCATTTATTAATACTATAAGGGCTAGTATAAGATACCCCTTCTAGATAGATAGCTCTAGGGGCAGAGACGCCTTAGTCTCTACTTAGTATTATGCTCTATAGCATACTAATATTATTATAACTATAGTAGCTATAATAGCCTAATACTAAAGAGCAAGGGATAATATAGAGAATACTTAATACGAGGTTATTAACTAAGAGGACTTGCTTCGAGCTAGGGTTACTATAGCATACTAGTATATCCCACGCTAGGTTATAAGGGAGCTTATAATAAGTAAAATAGCAGATAGTTAGCAACCCTCTAAAGTAATAGAGAATCTTGCCTACAGACTGCAGGCTAATAACTTATATTACTAGATATAATTAGAGAGGGCGTATAGACTAGCTAGTGATTATAGGGGCTATAT
Source organism: Colletotrichum sansevieriae (assembly GCA_026260285.1). NCBI lineage: Eukaryota > Fungi > Ascomycota > Sordariomycetes > Glomerellales > Glomerellaceae > Colletotrichum > Colletotrichum sansevieriae. Next base: position 14,685 of record JAOQIF010000537.1, on the reverse strand, counting down.
AATTAATAGTTATAGAACCTTGTTCTATAGGGAATAGTTAGAGATACTATAAGAGGGGTCTCTAAGGCTAGAAATCCTCTGCTAATACTATAATAACTATTAGGCATGTTTTATAGGGGTAAATAAGACTACTAAGTTAATCTTAAGGAACTTCTATTAGCTAAACTTAGCTGTAGATATGCGTGATTATATTATAGGTTGCTATATATGCTAAGGGAACTGCGTTCTAAGGCATAAGCCCTATAGAAAGTTATAACTACTACCCTTACCTATATACCTATTTCAGGAAATTAGTATAGACTTTATTACTAGATTGATAGCAAGCTCTTAGTATAAAGGTAGGGAATATGATATAGGTCTCGTTATTATATACTAAATAACTAAGTTTGCTATATTTATCCTACTAATAAAGCAGCTAATAGCTGCTAAGTTAGCGCGGATTATGTATAAATAGGTTAAATACTACTTTAGCACCCTAGAGGGTATTATTAGTAACTAAGATAAGCTCCTAACTAGCACATTCTAGGAGGAGTCCACAAGAGAGAGGGCTATTAAGCGCTACCTCTCTATTATATACTACCCCTAGACTAATAAGTAGTTAGAAAGGATATACTAGATATTAGAGAAGTACCTGCAAGTATATACTAGCAACTTACTATAAGAATAGGCTATCTAGTTACTCGAGGCAGAATTTGCATATAATAATAGTTACTGTAGCACTACTAGCTGCTTACTAATAGAGACCCTATATATATACTACCCTCGTTATATAGAATATATAACCCCTATGAATAGGGTTATAGTATAGGGTATAAGGGAGCGAATTAAATATATCTCAAGACTCTATAAGAGGGCTTAGGAATAGTAACAGAAGGCTATTAAAGCGCAAACTAAGTATTATAATATAAGGCATAAGGACTAGACCTACTATTAGGGATAGGTTATTAGGCTATTACTAAAGAACTTCTAATTTAAGAATAAGAAACTAGCACCTAGGTTTATAAAGGTAGCTATTATAGAACTAGTTAGCATATAAATATATAAGGTATATCTGTTATTATAATACTAATAGATATATAATATATTCTCAGTTACCTTACTAGAACTATAGGATAACTACTGAGTAAATAGTAAAGGTTTGCTTATATATCTAGAGCTTAAAGATAAGCTAGAGGATAGGAGATAGAAGAGATTATTATGTAGCAAGGTATTAGTAATAATATATAATGTTTAGTTAAGTAGGTAGCATAGCCTATAGAATATGATATATAGGAGCCTATAAAGAACTTAGCAAACGCGTAAGAGGCTATATATAATTTAGTAGATAATATAGGAGGGCTTATAAGAAGTAGGATAACTAGTTGCTAAAGTTATAGTAATAAGTTGCTAATTATAAGTTATAAGACTATAGAATAAAAGCTAAATTAATAAGTAGAATATTAATTATATCAAGTAGCAAATTATTACTAATATTATAGCAAGAGAGGGTACTATCCTATAAAGAAAAGGAAGAAAGCTAATGATCTAACTAGTTGTTCACTTCCTGCTATAGCTATAGGCGCGAGCACTATAACTATGATAACTGCAAGGAGCACTACTACGAAAACTATAGCAACTAGTTGCTAAGCTAGCATTACTAATATCCCTAGTACTACTACCTATAGGCTAACTACTAGCTAACTTATCACTAGAGTTACTACCTAACTCGCTACCTAACTTATTACTAGAGTTACTACCTAACTTACTACCTAACTTATTACTAGAGCTACTATTAGAGATAGTAATAATAACCTTAGTCTTCTTAGCCTTCCTAGCCTTCTTTACTAGCTTATTACTACCTTCTTAGCTATACTTAGTAGGAGTATGAAGGTAGGAGGCATAGGAGATAGGGTAAGTACTAGTAATAATAATAAAGTAAGAGGGAATATTATTAGTAGTATACTTAAGGAGATTATCTTAAAGTATCTTATTAAACTTAGGAAAGGAAGTAATATTATGCTTCCAAGGGTGCTTAGGGATTAGTATTATTAAAGGGTTATTAACTAGACAATTAATCTTATTATAGAGGTAGATAGTAGGATTATTATTATAAATATATAGTAGCTAGGTAGCATTTAGGCGCTAAAGCATATTAATACTATTATAAAAGGTACTAACCTGGAACTAATTATCAATAGGGTATAATTAGCAAGGGAGTAGCGAATAATAGCTTATATAAACTAAGATATTAAGCGCTAGGTGCTTATAGATTGAGACGAGCTCTTAGAGCTAGAGCTGCTCTATATTATAGCTACTATTACTAGTAATAGGATTATAAATAAGCTTAGTAATATACTTCTATACTACTAAATAGTTACTAAGTGAAGTAAGAATATAATAATAATAAAGAGGGGTTAGAATACCTTTATTCTCCTAAATCTAGATCTAGTAGAATATATTCTAAGTCGTTTAGGTAGCACCCTAAAGTTCCTAGGGAACCTACTAGGCGTTAGTATATAGCAACTAGGTAGCGAATTAGTAGAGACTTATAATAGCATATTTCTTTTTATTAGCGTTATAGTAGATATACTTCTATATATAGTTACTATATATATAGCAAAGGTTAATAATATCCTAATATATCTTATAAAGATAGCTAAAGCAAGGATAGCTACTATTAGTATTACTAGTAAGGTTACTAGAGAGGATCTCAGGATTATAGAGGTATTTTATAAGTATTATGCCTATGCGCGCGATATAGGATATTATAGAGAGCTATTAGCAAAAGGCTAGAGAAGAAGATAAGTAAGATAAGGAGAAAGGGAAAGGGGAGAAATTAGATAATTATAGCAAAGGTTTATAAAATAGGTGCTAAAAAGATAGAGGTTACTAGGTTAAAAAAAGGGTTATAAAAAGGAGAAATTTTAACTAGGTTAGAGACCTCAAAAAGAAGATACATTTTTACACTTAACGTCGCTAGGTAATAAGGCTAAATACTTACTAGCTATAAACTACTAAACGGTTATATAACTATTAATAACTAATTTAAAATAATAGCAATACTTAAAATTCAAAAATATATAATACGCTCGAAAATAAAACATATTGTTTTCTATAATAGCTTAAATCTAGCGCGGGAAGGAGCGATAGCAAATAATAGAATAAAGGGGCTAAACCACTACCTTATAGTTAGTAATATAGAGCTATATTACCCTACTAGTGCACCTTAGGGACTAAGGCTTTAGAAGGGGGGGTAATTATACTTAGACTATACGTCTAATAATTAAATATAAAAGAGGTTTCTCAACTGAACATTCAAATAACAGTTGATAGGTAACTGCCGATATATTACCTTTATGCTAGTAAAGCTTAAGCCTGCCTAGTAAAGGTAAAGCCTACTGCTGATATATTACCTTTAGGCTAGTAAAGGTTAAGCCTACTACCGATATATTACCTTTAGGCTAGTAAAGGTTAAAACCTACTAGTACCTTAGCTAGCATAGTAACTAAACTATAATAGTAACTAGGCAATAAGCTAGTAAAGGTTCTTATAAATAGTTAACTAAGCCTATTATAGGTTAGTTACCTACCTCATAACTATGTATATGGTCGCTTTCCCCTACCTAGAGAGATAGGTCTTTGGTATCATCATCATCATCAGTCACCACAATACAACAACTACTACACCTATAATACAATTTATTTATCTCATAAAATCAACGTCTACCTGCACTCCCTCGTTCTAAATATTATAAGGAATGATAGCAGGTATAAGATATAAAGCTATGCTATTAGCAGAATATTAGCAAATTAGGGGCGGATAAATATATCTTAGAGAAAACTCTATAAGCTGCAGAGTAAGAAGGTTAAGCAATAGTGTAATATAACAACGGATACCTACGTTTCAGCATTCTAGCCTTTCCTGGCTTAGGCCTATAGCCATACTCTTACACTTTTATTAGCCTAGGTAGGGTAGCTATTATTATACTAACTCTAAATAAAATAGCCTAGCTACCCTCCTACCTTCTTAACTCTCCCCTATCTATATTATAATAACTATATAAATATCTAACTGTCTAGTGCCGATATGGTTAAGGATTTGTCGTGGGTTGGATGAGGATGAGGAAGAGGGAGAGGCATAAGGCCCTGCTCACAGAGCTTCTTATACTTCTAGCTATAAGAACCTCTTAGGAAAGACCTCTTTGGTTAAGGAGTTATCTCTCGTGTAGTAGCGTTCGTAACACCTCCTTAGAAGGTCGACCTTTTGGTTTGAGGAGTTATCTCGAATAGTGGCTTTCGCAGCACCTTGCTAGAAGGTCGACCTTTGGGTTGAGGAGTTATCTCGCGTGGTGGCTTTTACCTTGCTAGAAGGTTTAGCGAGGGCATTGCTACGAGAGCCTTAGTGGCCCGTTGTTATGGTTAGCTATCCGATAGTATGGTTTCTGCTAATAGAAGCTAAGGGATAACGCGTGATAATAGTATCGTCTTACTAGTTTATCTTATAGGATTAGATCTAGGGTTAAGGGCTATAGTAATTAGTCGTAGTCCTCACGAGGTAATATATAATATAGAATAAGCTAGAGTATCCTAGGGATAATTATAAAGTTAATTACTAAAGAGCTATAGAAATCTATCCTTAAGCTAGGTTTAGGTTTATCCTATATATAAGTCATAGATATCTTTGTTTCCTTATTTCTAAGTAATTACTTTCTTATAATAATAATTTAATTAGTTAGTATTATTAACTAATTACCTATTAATTATTTCCTCTTATATTCTACTAATTACTAATTATTACTTCTTATACTCTACTAATTACTAATCGTTCCTTCCTATACTCTACTAATTACTTCTTATTTTATTACTATATAACTTATATTACAGTTCTTTTATATTAAGTAAGGCTTATTATTCCTTTATTACTTTATATATAAAGGTCTTCTAGATGCTAGTAGTGCCTGCGGGGCTACCCTAGTCTATGTATTTCTAATAAGTTATAATATTGGGTCTCCCTCTAAATAGTCTTCTCCCTAAGACTAGCATAAGTAGGTCGTTTTTCTTAGGTTAGGGAGTTATTAATTATACTTCCTAATATTCCTATAATACTAAGACTATATTAGGTTATATATCAATTTTATTTTCTAGTCTTCGTTATTATAATTAAGCTCTCTAAATTACTAAGTATAGGGTTATTATAGAAATACCGTGTTCTTATTATTATTATTCTAGAAAGCGTTATAAAATGCTTTTAAATACTAAAGTCTATAGCGAGTATACTTTTCTTAGTTAATCTTACGATACTACTAATAATATAGTTTATATATATAGGTTTCTTTATATTCTTATTTATTTTATATATAAATTATTTTCCTAGTACATCGTTTGCTTAATAAGGCTTCTTATCGTAAGGATATAGAGGTTGTAAAAGAGGAGAAATTATAAAAAAGCTTATAGCGTTATATTAAGTATAAGCTAAATTACATAATTTAATATTATAGTTAGATTACTTATAAAAATAGAAAAGAATAGTATTTTATAAGGGTAAGGGGGTAATTAATAAAGGGGAGTTCTTAATAGTTTCTCTTATTACTAAGGCTTATTTAATAGGTAGTTTTAATATAGTAGATTTGGATTTAGTGCTTAGGAATTAGAATCCTAGTATATCTAATTTTGTTTCTAGTAGCGATTCCTAGTTAGTAGGTATTCCTAGTTATGAGAATAGAGTTTCAGTTCTAGGTTAATCGGTTTGTTATAGTCTAAGGATAGGCTAAGGTTAAATAAGTTAAATATTATTTTTATATATTTATAGAGAGGTTTTTACTTATGGGAAATGTTATAGTTACTGCTCCTAATATATTTATAGTTTATCCTATATATATTTAAGATTTATCGAAGGTTCTTATATAATATCTTTATATCTATATCCCTTCTATTTAATACGGTATTATATCCTATCCTTATTTCTAACGTAGTCAATAATTCTTTTTACTTTATACTCTAGTTCATTAGATTCTATAATAATAAGAAATTTTTTTATACTTCTTATAGCACTAGCTTAAGAAGTGAAATATAGAAGATTAGATGGGATTTTATAATATTAGGTAATAAAGGTTCGTAGTTAATATTAGAAATCTTCTTACTAATCTTAAATAGTCTAAGTTGTTTATAATCTAATTTATTACTTAGTCGTTTAGTTTTAATATTTTATTATATAAGATAGATACTATCTCCCTCCCTTAGAGTTAGTCCCTTAATTCTTCTTTTATTAGTATATTTATATATTTATTTATATATAAATTCGAGGTCCTTAGGGAGTTCTTATTATATTCCTCAAATCTTATTAAATTTGACTATAGCTTTAACTACTACTAGGCCTTATTATAGCTCTGTATAAGCAGTTAGTTTAAATCTATAATTAAAATAGAATAGTAATCCTTTTATACTTTCCCCTATTATACTATTTTAAAAGAATTAGGCTATTAGTAGTAGTAATATCTAATTATTTTAGTTATAGTTAGCGGAATAGTATAGGTAGGCTTTTGAAATTTAGTTACTTCGTTTAGTTTATCTATTAATTTATGGATAGAAAGCGGTAGAGAGTTTATAATTAGATCTAAGTTATAAGATTAGGGATCTTTAAAACTTTAAAGTAAATAACTTATCTGTATTTAATATGATTTCTATTAGTATTCTATATTAACTAATAATAATTTTAAGAAACGTATAACTAAAGTCTTTAGTAGTACTAGATTCTATATATAGGATAAAGTAGGTATATTTCATAAGTTAGTTTATAATCACTAAAATACTATTATACTTAGTTTTAGTTTATAAGGGACTGGATACCCAGACCGGAGAGGCTGGAGACGCCTCGGCTAGTATAAGCTAAAGGGATAGAGAGGCCTATAGGTCTAGGGTATAGAACCCTTATAGCAAAGACTTAGCAAATACTCGCTAAAGGCTAGAAATAAAGGATCTTAGAGGAAGCAAGCAAAAGTAGTATAATAATACTAATCCTACCTTTTAGGTGCTTCTACTATTAGTTTAATCTAATTATAGCTCTTAGCCCCTCGATACCTTTATAATTCTTTTGCTTCTACCCTGCTTTAGGAAGGTTAGTAATAATAATAGTACTATATACCTAAGCAATACCTACTAATCAAGCTGAGAAACCTATGCTTAATATTTGCTAAGAGCAGAGCGAAATAGCCCATATAAACCTATATAAGGAAGCTAACCCTAGCGAGTAATTATAGGATAATATAAGCTAATAAGAGTAGGTAAGAAGCTATACTTTAAGCGAGGCTAGGGGCCCTAAAGAGAACGGGCTACTTATACTAAATACTTGCTATATAGATAATAAGTATATATAGGAAAATAGGGAATATAAGACCCCTTCCTATAGACTAGACGGGCTAATAGGCTAGACGTCTATAGCTATAGCTAATAGGCTAGCCTAAGCTAGAGGGCTAGATAAAGCAACTAGCTAAATACTAATATAATAGATTATAACTATAATAGCTAACTAGTATAAGCTAATTACTACTACGTTAAGCAACCGAGCTCTTATTAAGCGATCGCCTAAGGTTTATAAAAAACCCCTGAATTATAATATAGCGCGCCTTACTAGCGAATCTACTAGTATAATAAGGGAAGATTAGCTTATTATAGTTAAAGAGGCTTATAAGTACTACCCTAGCTGCTCTAATAGCTAGTATATCTAGTAGGCTTTGAGTATAATAGAGCATACTCTATAAATAGAATAGCAGAATTATTAGCAAACGCTTATAGATAAGTTAGAGAACTAGGTCGACCTTAAATAGGAAGACTTTAGAATTTTTATAAGAAGGTAGTATATTATACCCGAGCTCTAAGAGTAGAACTACTATAATACTTTAAGATAGTACTATTAGAAGGATAATAAGAAACCAATTATATATTAGGCTTGATAGAAGTCTATTAACTAAGCACTTAGCGAGCTAAGCATAAGTAATATAAAGGCGCACGCCTTCTTTTAGGGCCTTTTTAGGACCTTAAAGGATAAACCCTTTAAGTAGTATATTAACTATACTAATATGTATACTATTACCCTATATATATAGAGATTATAAGAGATTATAAAAGGGAGATATAGGGGAATATCTACTAGCTATTCCAAGTCGTATAAGTAACTATACTCAGGCTCTCTAGACTACCCTTATAAGAGCAGCTTATAACCCCCTAGGTTAATAAACTTAAGGGATTGCTACCTAGAGACCCTATCCTAAAACGACTGCTTAGCGGATGCCCGCGCAACGCCTAGCGCTAGTAGTATATCCTCCGACTCCTAGGGACCCTAATACTATAACTATAAGAAGTATAGGTATATCTCCCCTAACTATACCGAAACCTATATATAGCTAATAGGTAGTAACTAGAACCTAAACCTAAGATAGGGCGGGATAAGCATAACTATAATACCTAGTATAACTAATACTAAAGACTTAGGAAACGAGTAAGTATAGATATAACCCCGGGGGGTATTATGCTAGAAATTACCTTAGTTCTAGTAGGATAGACTATTAAAGGATAGGTATTAGTGCTCTAAGCGTCTAGCGAAGTCGAACTAGAGGTTAATATAAATATCTATATAGTAGTAGATATTATATAAGAAGATCTTATTAAGAGGCTCTAATTAATGGAGGCTATTAGTATTATAGCCCCTGAATTAGTAGATTTCTAGGGAAGGCTTATACCTATAGGTAAGGTCTACTAGCTTATATTCTTCCTTATAGATAATTCGGGTTACTTATAGAAGATTTGCTAGGCTTTTATTATAAGCTCTCGCCCTAAAGGAGCGGGAAATATCCTTCTATCTAACGACTTAATAGGATAGGAAGGTATCTATATAAATATTTATATATATATCTAGTTATATAAACCCCTCTCGCTCGCTAAGCTAGAGGCGATTATTTAAGAGATTATAGAGAATAGCTAATAAGCTTATATTATATATCTAATAAGCGCTATAAGCTCTAATAAGAAGGATATAGAGACCTTAGGCGAAGATTCGCTAGATACTAAGCAGGAGAAGAAAATTCCTAAGGAACTTTAAGACTTTGCTAATATTTTTAATAAGGAGAATATAAAGAAAGTTCTAAAGCTAAACGGAGTGGTATACTATATTAAACTAAAACCTAGTAAGGAACCCCTATATAGACCTATATACCCTATATTAGTAGAGTAGTTATAAATACTCGCTAAATATATTTAGGATATAGAGGTAGCAGGCTATATACGCTGCTTAACTAGCTCTATAGTAGCACTAGTACTATTCGTGCCTAAGAAGGATAGAAGCCTATAACTATATATAGATTATAGAGGATTAAATAAAATTATAATAAAGAATTATTATCCTCTGCTATTAATTAGCAAGCTTCTAAATAGACTTACTAGAGCAAAGTTTATTTCTAAGATTAATTTAAGCGAGGTATACTACTAAATTATAATTAATAAAGCAGATAAGTAGAAAATAGCGTTTAGAATGCGATATAGGTACTTTAAGTATACTATAATACTATTTAGGCTTACGAATACCCTAGTAACGTTTCAGGCGTATATTTACTAAATACTTACTAACCTTTTAGATACCTAGTATATTATATATCTAGATAATATTCTAATCTACTTAGATATAAGGGAATAGTATATTAAGGACCTCTATATTATCCTATGCTACCTAAGGGCTACTAAGCTATTTATAAAACTAAAGAAGTACGACTTCTACTAAATAGAAGTAGATTTTCTAGGGTTCTATATTACCTAAGATAATATTAAGATAGACCTAGATAGAGTCCGAGCAGTTACTAAATAGCTAGTACTAAAGTCTTTTAGAGATATCTAAGTATTCCTTAGTTTTTATAACTTTTACTATAAGTTTATTATAAGATATTCTTATTACGGGCTACGCTACTGCTAGCGTCTGGGCGGTGCCGCAGACCCTAAGGATTCTGCCCTTAACGACCGCTCTCGCTTAACGTTCGCCTTATATCTGCTTTTCTATTGCACGGGGAACTTCCTAGAAAACTTCCCTTCCTTAGCTTAGATTACTATAATTAAGGTACCTCTAAGTTAAATAAACCCAGGCTAGCCCCTTATATATCTAAGCTCTCTCTCTCTCTACGCCCGCCTCGCTAGTTATATAGTGCAATAGATAGTAAGTAGGAAATAGAACTAGCTATACTTATAGCAGCTAGTCTAGAAGTGCTACTAATAGGTAAGGAAGCGTTTAAAGCAATTTATATAGCGATTAATAAGCTATAAGGGGCTAGCCCGGGTTTGTTCAACTTAGGGGTGCCTTAATTATAGTAATCTAAGCTAAGGAAGGGAAGTTTTCTAAGAAGTTCCCTATGCGATAGAAAAGCGGATATAGGGCAAATATTAAGCGAGAGCGGTCGTCGAGGGCAGAATCCTTAGGGTCTGTAGCACTATCTAGATACTAGTAGTAGCATAGCTTGTAATATATACCCCTCCTCCCCCCCCCTCCCCTAGCTCTTACGTAAGTTATAGGTTTGAGCACGGGCTATGGGCTAGTCTAGAGCAATATTAATCCAGGCTACTAGCCGCTCTGCGCCCTACTAGTAATAATTATAATAATATGATTTTTCACACCCCTAGTTTGCTTCCTCTTTTTTTTTCCTCCTCTTATTAACCTATACTAGAGCAAGTTAACTAATTAATTGCAATATTATTTTAGCTAATAACTCGTCGTTTTAGTAGCATTATTTTAGCGCGCCCTCGGTCCGTATTAGTATAAGTTCGTTATATCCGAACCCCTATTAATCGCTAACTCGCGCAGATCTAATTAATCTAATTTTCCCCGCCTCTATAATAGCGCCCCCTATAAGTTGCTACCCGCTCTTTCCCTATTATTTTGCTATAATTAACCTTATATAGCCCCTCCCTAACTCTAATAAGGAGATAGAGTCTCCTTCTCCTGTTAAGGGCTAGCCCTCTAACTGCTCTACTTCTACTAGCCTCTCTAATTATAAGGAGGCTGCTTCTAACGACTTCGATCTTATAGATAATCCCCTCTATACCCTAGCTAGCTAGGAGCTATATAAGTATCTTAACTACCCCCTTCTTATATATCCTATCGCCTAGGAGCCCTTTATAGTATATATTCTTCTACTCGTTTAGTATTTTTCTAATATTCTACTAGGGTTCTTATTTATACTAGCTCGTCTTTAGTAGTATCCCCTAGGATAAGACCTAGGGGCTTCTTCGCGAGGTTCCTTACCTAAAGTATATATCTACTATAGCTAAGGCTGAGAAGCCTAGCGATATTATAGCTTATTATAACGTTATTAAGCGAGGTATACTATCCTATCGCTTTTTAACTATTATAAGACTAACTATATTATAAATAATATTATCCGTTATATCTACTATTCTAATAAGGCTATTAAGTCTGCTTATATCGATATAGGTATCGCTTCCCTATTATTCCTTCTCTATAGAGCTAATATTCTACTAGAGCAACCCTAGTATAATTTGCTACTAGGAGGAGTTTGCTTCTCTTAGCTAAGACTGCCTTACTTACTATAGCCTCGATAAGAGGACCTTAATAAGACTCTGCTATTCCTATGTTTTAGGGTTATTACTAATAGTTATAGCTCCCTATATAGATCGAGGCTTATATAGAACTCCTTTATACTACTTCTATTTAGAACTACGAGGTTTATACCTATATTATTATAAAGCGTGCTACTAAAGCTGCTATTAAGTCGGATACCTCCCCTATACCCTCTACTAGTTCTCTAGCTATTCCTATCCTTAATACCTCTATTACTACTACTACTATACTTTCCCTCCTAGTTAAGCCTAATAAGATATAGCTATATTACCTCGCCTAGGCTTACCTAGATATAGCTAAGGTCCTCTGCGAGGTTTATCCTATTCCTGCCTTTCTTCTATTCCTAATAATCTAACCCCTTTCTTAGCTTACTAATACTACTACTACTACTTATAAAGAGCAGGAGGAGTAAAGGGTTATCTTCTTAGGTCTATAGTTTCTGCTCGCCTATTATCTGCCTGCTTTCCGCCTACCTAGAGCTTACTTAGGTCCTATTCTACCTCCTTATAGCCTTAAGCTATAATAGAGCCTCCTATTTCTACCTACTCCTCTAATTATAAATTACCTAGCTACTATCCCTCTATTCTACTCCTACCTACTAACTACTACTTAGCTTATAGTATAGTATACTAGGGGTTATTATTATTCTTATTTATTAGGCTATACTTTTCTTTATACTTATCTACTACTTAGTTATCTTAGAGCGATTATAGGGGCTCCTAAATAGGCTAACTATATCCTATCTATTTAACTAATAACTTATAACGCCTACCCCTACTTATATGCTTCTAGCGCGTAGCTAGAACGGACTTAACTTCCTATTTATCCTCTCTATCTTCAAAAATCAGGGGTAGTTAGGGATTATTAACTTCTTAGCCTAGGAGGGGGTTATTTATAGCGTAATATAGCAGGCTAATATAAAATCGGTTATAAACCTTACTTAGAATATTTAACTTAACTATAGTTAGTGAGATTACCCTAGTTACTTCGTACTTTAGGTATAGCTAGTCTAACTTCTTATAGGGTCTTTCTATATAGAAATTAGCTAGTAATAGCTAGACTTTATCGCCTACTTTATAGCATTCTACTAGTATCCTTTTACTATTTGCTAATTATTCCATAGTCTATTAAGCTATAGCAATAGCTACTTAGGCTAACTCTATAGTTAACTTTAGTTTACTAATAAACTTATTAGCAGCTAACTTATATAAGGTTGATAGCTCTAGTGCGGGCTATACTACTAGTACTAGGTCGACGTGGTATCTATAGGTGAAAAAGAATAGGCTTACTCCTATTATAGCTGCGTTATAGCTATTAATTACTAGTTAAATAGAGGGTAAGTAAACCTCCTAGTTATCCTAGGCGAAGTTAACTATTATCTATAGGACTGCCTAGATCTCCTGATTAAAACGTTCTATTACTCTATCTATCTGCGGGTAAAAGGTGGTGCTTAAATATTATTCGATCTTTATAAGTATATAGAACTATTGCTAGAACCAACTTATCTAGTTACTACCCCTATTACTAACGATTAACTTTAGTATATTATAAAATTAGTAGTAGTAGTTTACGAAGCGTTCTACGCACGTTTCTATATCTATTGAAGGCATCCCTTCTAGGGTTATTATCTTAGAGAGCTTATTAACTATTACCTAAAGGTATCTCAACCCTGTTTTTACTATATATAGGAGGTCTATAATAAAGTCTATAGTAAGATTATAATATAGCCATTCTACTACTAGTAAGGGTTAAAGAAGCCTGCGTTTCGCTTATTACTAAATCGTTCTACGCCTATAGCTATTATAGTTTCTTATAAACTAGCGGACTACGGAGGACTACCCCGGCTAGAAGTATTACTAGGCTAGGATAGCTAGGGTATTATTCTAACTAGGGTAGCCTGTTATTACTAAGTCGTAGTACTTCTGAATTAACTGCATTCAAAGCACGTTCCGGGGGTAGTTTTTATCTATTAACCCTAATACCTAGATCTAGTCTCTAAATATTAATTAGCTAAGGGTATTAATGCTATACTTAGCGATCTGCAGTTTTAGGCCTAGCTAGAGAGGGAAGCTTTAGTCGCCCCTTTTTACTATAGAATAAGCCCCTTAGTACTAGTTATCTTCTGCTTAAGCTTCGTTCTATATATATTAAAGGGCTAGATCCTCGAATACTATTATAGCAAGGGCCTTAACTATTGCTATCCTCCTTACCTTACTTAGGGCGGAGTTAGGGATTATCTGGATTACCCTCCCTTTCTCTTATTTATCCTCTTATCCTTTTAGGGCATCCTATTTATAGCGCGAGAGTATATTAGGTATAGCTACTAAGCAACTAGGTTAATATTCTAAGTAGAAATTATACCTTAATAACTACTCTATTTAGCGACTTTAGCATTCTATTAAATATTACTTTTGTATAAAGTATTCGAGGCCCTTATAGTTAGTAAGGACCTTAAACCTAGAGTAGCTTTTTAGCTTAGCGTCCTATATATTCAAATAAGCGATTACTACTAATAGCTCCTTATTATAGATTAGGTAGTTATATTAGGTAGGGGTTAGCCTCTGCGAGTAGAAGGCGATAGGATAGCGCTATCCTTATATATCTTCTTAGGTTAGCACCCCCCCTAAAGCGAACCCTGAGCAGTCTATTTTAACTATAGTTAGGGCTTATAGGTTAAAGTAATATAATACTAGTATAGTTTAGAAGCGGCGTTTAAGCGCCTAGAACGCGTCTTCTTATTCCTTACCTTAGATAAATAGCGCTCCCTTCTTTATTAGGAGGGTAAGGGGCTTTATAACCCCTGAGTACTCTAATATAAATACTTAGTAGTAGTTAGCAAACCCTAGGAAACTTTGCAATCCTTTTATTAAAATAGGCGCTTCCTATTTAATAATTACCCAAACTTTCTCTATATTATAAATAATACTTTTACCTACCTTTAGGATAAATCCTATATACTTTACTATTTTTATAGAGAACTCGCACTTCGCTAGGTTAAGGTTAAGACTAGCCTCTTAGAGGGCCTAGAGAACCTTATATACCTTCTACTTATAGTCTGCTCGGGAGCTGCTGCTATAGACTAATATATTATTA